>JAXIVJ010015901.1:0-25000 GCA_036785665.1 Chirona hameri
ACTTGAAAGACTACCGACAAGAGTGGCCCGACTGGTCACGGGGACTCCCCTACCGGACACCAAGCGACAAACGCAGACGTGAACTGGAATTGGACTCACTAAGAACGAGACGTAAAATACACAAGCTCTTATTCTACCGGAAACTTGTAGACACCAGACACTCCTTCCCGACTTACTTAACGCTCACCCTTACCACCATCCAACAGAACAGCATCTTTTCAACGGTCATTTATCCCGGACACAACACGACTTGGAACAGACTACCCCAGTCTATTCGTGCTCTACCCTCTCCAGCAACATTCAAGAAAGCTCTCGTAAACACACCGGTGTCTCAGAGACCCAGGTCTCTTTTACTCTATCGGAACCAAAACTGGCATAAACTCCACACACAACTCAGAACAGGAACACTCCCACTAAACGGCTTTCTTTTCCAAACTCAAAAAGCCGAAACACACCACTGTCCATGCGGCTCCAGACTCGAAGTCACCAAACATGTCACATTACACTGTCCACTTTACGATCAATTACGCCTTGAGCTCTACGCCACGGCTTCACAAACTACAAACACTGACTTCCAAGACAAGCCATCACTTATCAAGCTACAAACACTCCTACGCGGTTACAACCTCAACAACATCGAGAGTCGCAATGTTGCTGAACACTTCAAACCTTCTTCTCAAAAGCAACACACAGACGACATGTGGCGGCGGCGGTGGTGGTGGCGGCCGGGCCGGCGCGGCTAACGGCTATATATACCTACTCCTACCTACTCCCACAGTCGTACCTATCCAAAAATCCTCTCATTCGAACTCCTCAACCGGCGGACGTACAGGATTCAGACGGAGCGGTGCCCTGATTTAAGCTTAGGCTTCTGCACCAATCCTGTTATTTCACCAAATGATTATATGTGTGCTTCATTAATACAATATTTTGTTGTTGTTGTGTGTACCTCCTGGAGGAGCGATGGCCCCCTAGGCCCCCTGGCCAAGATGGCCCGATGCCTTTGATGGCTCGATCCCTCGATGTTCCTCCGTATCAAACGTATTATTTTAGCACGGATGTTGGATATTTAGGATATTGCAATACCAGGGAGCCAAAAGGCTGCATTAACTATCTGCCCTATTCCAGGCAAACAATACATTTAAAACAAATTCCATTGAACACCATTTAAATAGAGCACCCCGATGGCTAATTTTGCATGCTCTCCCTCTGATATTCGCTAACCTGAACGCTTGCACCTTGTATCTACAGAATTGTTATCAGAAGACAATCTTTGCTACCAAACTTATCCATTATATCATACAATTGAAAAGCAGTCGCAGATGAATCACAATGCTCGTATACTTCTAGATGGAATACTCCTTAGAGGGAATCACATCTTGTCGCTAGCGGATCAGGGGCGGAGGGGGGGGGGGGGCATGGCGGCCATGCCCCACCCCCAAGCGCCTGAAATTGGACAAAATTGACACATTTCCTGATAGAGAAGAAAATCTAAGCAACTTGTACTGAGGAAAGCTTGTTTTAAATTACCTATCAATGCATAAGTAAGCGAAATCCGATGAGTTTTCAGAAATGTGTGGGACTTTTTGGAATTTGCCCACCCCAAAAAAACACCCGTGCCCCCCCCCCCACCCCACCCAAACCACCGTTCTGGATCCGCCAATGATCTTGGTGTAATGAATTACGCAAAATTAAAACAGAACAATCTGTACGAATAGTCCTTGCAATTTTGGAAGGGAACACATTTTGAAAAACATTGGGGGGTCCGGAGCACCATTGGGGGATCAGCTCAACATTGGGAGGGGGGGGGGGCTCAGGCCCTCCCAAAGAGATATAAAGTTGCGACCCTGGCGGTAGTGTACTGTTGTATGTTGCGAGTTACAAATACCTTGGTTTTAATATTTCGAACACTCCTTCAAAAGCTGATGATCTGGAGTTGCGCCACCAGTATCGCCTCTTATGTTGTCGGGCCAACTCCCTGATTAGAAAGTGTGCCATGTGTTCAGATTCTGTTAACAAAATTGTATAGTGCGTATTGTCCTAATGTTTGTAATGTACAGTTGCCGGCAAATATATCGCTGCCCCCTGGCTTCAATGTAAGGAGGGGTGGGCTGTCGCCTAAGCCGGTATACTGTGCCGCGTGGCACATTCACAGTCTGACCCCATATAATGGCCCTCAGGTCAAGGTCAGGTCACAATAAGGACAACATTTGAATTTGATTAATCTAAATAAACATTGCACGTTTCTAGACTAGTTTTGTCTTAGAAATACAGTGGTGGCACTTATTTTTCTATCTGGTCAATAAAAGCCAAAAAACGCAAATTAAAAAAATGACGTCATTAGTTACTTATACATCGAGAGCATAAGTCAGTCAAAAATATTGCTTATAAAAATAGATATTGCTTTGAAATTGGGTTTCAGCATCGTTCATACTCGGTTCTCTTATATATATTTCGGCTTTTTGAAACTCTTTAAAAAAAACTTTTGTGGAAATTCTTCCCAAAAAATCAGTGTTTTGCATTTTTTGGGGTAAAAACCCCCAAGTTTTGAAAATCTGAGACAGCCATTTTAAAGACAATGGTATTTCCTTTCTTTTGACGCCTTTTATTTGCAAATTGCATCAACACACTATTTTCTACGTTTTTTCAAACATTTAACTTTTTCACCAAAAATGACATTGCAAGACGTCACTAAAACGTCAATATTTCCCAGAAAGTATAACGAATTTCAACAAAATTTGGCAGAAGACGTAGAATTGATGCACCAAAAGGTAACGTAAGTTTCACTGTGATATCTCTCATAGTTTTCAAGTTATTGAGAAAATTCGGGGGGGGGGGGGTATAATTTACCCCCCCCAGCGCCGCGTGGGTTAAGCCTCCGGACCTCTTTCCAAAAAGTAGTCAAATCACTCGGATTATTTACAAACTTATCTGCCAATACCTTAGCTCTCAGATCTTTCTCATTTCTTAAACAAAAACGGAGGGTGTATTTCAACTGTGATTTCGCAATGCACTATAAAATGTACTATAATGCTGTAGATATAGCCCTGACGAGGTTTACCTACCAACGCCCAGAGAGAGTAAAGATCACCGTAGAGTGTATGCTTGTCATCCACGAACTCAGTCTACCCTGGGATAATACGTTTGCTACGAGCGTGTATCCTGTTAGCAATATAGGAGCGAGAGGCATTCCTAAGACATTTTATAGTCTTTTCATAGTATACACTGATAGCAGTGTTATGCACCTGACAGGCACGAGTATGACAGTACAAAACACGATATGGGACATCGATATTGGAAAGTTCCTCTTTAACAAACTTGGCATACTCATTTATGCTAGAATTATCGACTGATGTCCAGTTAACTACCAATCTAGAATCACTCTCGGTCAAATTCCCCGGACAAGTATTTGATATACCAAACTCGAGCTTTAGGAATATTGCAAAATGATTCGAGCTCGCAATCGTTAAATCTATCCCAACATCACAGAGGAGAGAGTAAAACCCATCAGTACATACAATATGGTCAAGCCAGGATTCGGTGCCACTTCCATCGTTAATATGTGTAACAAAAGTATCAAAACATCAAAACATCAAAAACATCAAAACATCAGCTATCTTTAAGTTAGATTCATAACAAAAGGATTGAAGCTCCCTTCCAAACTCAGACTGCTTGAAAATGTCTGCATTAAAGTCGCCCAAAAATGCAAACATATGGTGATTCAAAGTCATCAATGATGAATTTTAATTTGGCTAAATAATATACATATTTATCAAAATTCTGTTTTGTATCATATGGCAAATAAACACCAAGAAGAAGGATTCTTCTGTCATTAATAAGGCATTCCAATCCAACTATTCGGTCGTCCTCAAACGAAAGAGACTTCACTAAAGGGGCTAAGATATTCTTCCATAGCACGGCAACACCCCTAAATGGCCTTCCCATGATCAACCTGTTTGACGGATCCATTGATGAAATGCCGTAAGACATACAATCCTGATGGACATTGTTTAGAGAAGGGAGGTCAGAAGGGCCAGTGCTCCTGTAAGAAAACGATGTCAGAAAGATCACATAACCTACTAATTCCACCAATATTACGTTTAGATGACTTGCAATTGTATGAACTGATACGAATCATTAGGGAGAGGGAAGAAGGGACACATACAGAATACCAGAGGATACAAAATCACTTGCGCACACCACACCCATCTGTAGGACGCCCCTCCCCTGTCGCTGGTGCCTCACTGTCCGGCGGCTGTCGTCTCGAAAAGAAGCGACGCACCACCAGGCCCTGTGCCCAAAGCTCTGGGTCCAGGACGTTATGACTAGATGGGTTCACAATGTCCAGGCGATAAGACTTGTAGCTGTCATATTTAGTCTTAAGCTTAATCGCAGTTACCTCATCAGCGCCCGTCTGCTCCATCACATACTCTTTGATGGCAACCTCACCGGTACCATGCAGGCGGCAGTCGAGACATGAAGATGGAGTGGCGCTTCACGACAGCTACCGTCTTAATCGGGCCGGTTGTCCTGGAGCCGATCACCGCCTTGCTGGTCGCTGACTTCGCCTGCTGAGGACCCGCTGCAGTGTGGGGCGAGGCACTCGGAGCAGCATCAGTGGCGGGCTTCCTTGGAGCGGGGGCCTTCGCTCGCTTCCTCCGATTGTCAATACTCCACTTCATGGCGTCAGGTTCAGCCATAGCGTTGCGGACGACTTCTGAGTAGCTGGGTCCAGCTCCAGACGAACCTCCCTGCACAGGCGCTACGGTGACCAGCGCAGGTTTATCAGAAGAGCCCGATAGAGAAACAACGGTGTCGCTTAAAACATATTCCAAGTTGGTAGCTGATTCCAAAATGGTGTCGCTGGTTCCAAAGTTGAGATGGCAGTTTACTAACTCCAGCTCCTAAAAGGTGGTATGGCCCATGTCATACCTGTGGCCCATGCCATACTGCATTTTCCATCCTTGTAACGTGCCTTTTCATCCGTTTTGTTTGGCCCTTTCAACGCTCGGGAAGGGGCCCTTTCGAGGCGCCGCCCCCCCCCCTGGACGAAATCCTGGCTACGTGCCTGTATAGGGTTAGCATTGCAGCGCCGTGACTAAAGCTGTGACTTGCCAGCTCATTCCGTGGCCGTGACTAGGCTGTGACCAAATATTTATGATTTTCTGCACCTCTACTGTACACACTGGCGGCCGCAGGGGGGGGGGGTAGAACATGGGGCCCATGACCCCACTTTTGGCCTTACATGGGGGCGGGGGGGGGGGGGGGGCAACATGTCTTTTGACCCCATCTTTTGCTCCAGACGTATTTCCTGACTCGTTTTGACCCTGCATCCTGGTTCCAATAGCAAAAATGAGTTCTCCAGCCCGCTCACAACCTCGAATTTTTAGTTGTATGGGCGTCCATTTTCCGTAAATACCATTGGTAGTTAAATTTAAGGGCAGCTTTTGTGACACATTTTCTTCAAGCCTCTTCCCTTCGCAAAATCCTGCCTAATTTTTTAGTTCAAGAACATTTTTGAAATCCGCACGAGACACAAAGCAATATAGGGTTAGCATGCATGTATCGCATGTATAATATTTACTGCTCGTAAACAAACGGCTAATACCCCCTGGTCACGAATCTCGACTACCCTCTTGGTCAATTCTTCATCAACCGTCGGGGGCGGCTCTTGACTGTACAAATTCTATATTTTAGCACCATCCGCGGCACTTTAAATGATAGAAAGGGTACGACTGATATTGCAAATACCTATAGCCAACATTTTGTCAATAAAAAAGGATGAAATAGGGGCACCCTCAAAATATAGTGGACCAAATCCGTTGAGTTTTCAAATTTGGGTATAGGTAGGGACGCCACTGAAATTGATGACCCCCCTGAAGATTTTCTGGATACGCCCCCGAAGATTTTCTGGATCTTGTGCGCCGGTCTTGCCGCCGGCACCCGAGTCCGCCCGGGATTCGGTGTTGGCCGGACGCCGGTCAGGGGCGCCAATCGCTGCGGTGTTGGTAACGACATTCTCCGTCTGTCGTCACGCCTCCTGTGATGCTGTCGCCTGTCGTCACGCCTCCTGTGATGCTGTCGCCTGTCGTCACGCCTCCTGTGATGCTGTCGTCTGTCGTCACGCCTCCTGTGACGCTGGCCGTCTGTCGTCACGCCTCCCTCTGACGCTGTCACCTGTCGTCACGCCTCCCTGTGACGCTGGCCGTCTGTCGTCACGCCTCCCTGTGACGCTGTCGCCTGTCGTCACGCCTCCTGTGACGCTGTCGCCTGTCGTCACGCCTCCCTGTGACGCTGTCCGTCTGTCCTCTTCTCGGTCCTGACGATGGACGATCATTTTTCTCATCCGTCCGCTTATCTTCTCGCCTACCTCTTGCCTATTTGACTGCTCACCGGCCGCATGCCTTTCGCCTACTGCGCTTTTCGACCGCCGGCATGTGTCTGCATATCTTCCCGACTGTCTGCCTGTGCGCCTGCCTCCCTGCCCGCCTTCCAACTGATCCGTCTGTCATGCAGCCCGCCCAGCCTGCCGTTTGTCCGTCTGCTGGTCGGTTTGACGCCGCGCGTGTCGGAGAGACTGGCCGGTCCACACTTAGCACACCGACCTCCCGGGACCCAGGACAGTGGTTACTGACGGACGACCTGCGTCCGCTCAGTACTGATGGAGCGAGGAACTCAGGACAGTGGGCACTGACGGACGACCTGCGTCCGCTCAGTACTGATGGAGCGAGGAACTCAGGACAGTGGGCACTGGCGGACGACCTGCGTCCGCTCAGTATTGATGGAGCGAGGAACTCAGGACAGTGGGCACTGGCGGACGACCTGCGTCCGCTCAGTACTGATGGAGCGAGGAACTCAGGACAGTGGGCACTGGCGGACGACCTGCGTCCGCTCAGTACTGATGGAGCGAGGAACTCAGGACATTGGGCACTGGCAGACGACCTGCGTCCGCTCAGTGCTGATGGAGCGAGGAACTCAGGACAGTGGGCACTGGCGGACGACCTGCGTCCGCTCAGTACTGATGGAGCGAGGAACTCAGGGCAGTGGGCACTGGCGGACGACCTGCGTCCGCTCAGTACTGATGGAGCGAGGAACTCAGGACAGTGGGCACTGGCGGACGACCTGCGTCCGCTCAGTACTGATGGAGCGAGGGATTGAGGACAGTGGGCACTGGCGGACGACCTGCGTCCGCTCAGTACTGATGGAGCGAGGAACTCAGGGCAGTGGGCACTGGCGGACGACCTGCGTCCGCTCAGTACTGATGGAGCGAGGAACTCAGGACAGTGGGCACTGGCGGACGACCTGCGTCCGCTCAGTACTGATGGAGCGAGGAACGCCCCGTCGCCTCGGCGCTACCAGATAGAGGAGCTGTGCGGGAGCTGCCAGATGGAGGAGCTGTGCGGGGCTGACAGACGGGGAGCTGTTGGGAGCCGCCAGATGGAGGACCGTTCGAAGCTGCCAGATGGAGGAGCTGTTCGGGAGCTTCCAGATGGAGGAACTGTGCGGGACTGCCAGATGGAGGAGCTGTTGGAAGCTGCCAGACGGATGAGTTGTTGGGAGCTGCCAGATGGAGGAGCTGTTGGAAGCTGCCAGATGGATGAGCTGTTGGGAGCTGCCAGATGAAGGAGCTGTGCGGGGCTGCCAGACGGAGGAGCTGTGCAGGACTGCCAGACGGAGGAGCTGTTGGCAGCTGCCAGATGGATGAGCTGTTGGAAGCTGCCAGACGGGGAACTGTTGGGAGCTGCCAGACGGGGGAACTGTTGGAGCTGCCAGACGGGGGAACTGTTGGAAGCTGCCAGATGGAGGAGCTGTTGGAATCTGCCAGACGGAAGAGCTGTTGGAAGCTGCCAACGGCGGAGCTGTTGGAAGCTGCCAGACGGGGGAACCGATGGGTGCTGCCAGACGGGGAAACTGTTGGGAGCTGCCAGACAAAGGAGCTGTTGGAAGCTGCCAGATGGAGGAGCTGTGCGGAGCTGCCAGACGGGGGAGCTGTTGGGAGCTGCCAGATGGAGGAGCGGTTGGGACCGGCGGCGGCTTGGGCGGCGCCTGACGCCACCCGGGAATGTGTCCTACGACGACTGACGAGGCGCTCCCAACCAAATCAGGGCTGATGGGAAATTATTGATTGTGTGTACGACATGGACCAAGTATGTCATTGGTAGTTCGCTTTGGCTTATGCTGTGTTGCCAACCAGAGTCACGAATTGTGAGCAGATTGAAGCCGTTGCCACCTGGATGGAGCGAGAGACATTGTTTGACTGCAGAACGCAAACTATTGACTTAAATGGAATGTTTCACCTTTGTATTTGTTTTGAACTGAGATAGCCATTATCTTTGGCCGTTAATGAAATGTCTACATTATTAAGGTCATTTTCCCCAAAACGTATCCGTTTTTAAGCAATTGAATTTCGAATTTTCAAAATGGGCTTTATGGCTGATTGGCTGACAGCCGCTTCAAGATTGTTGGTCCTGGACGTCAGACGACCTGTATTTCTCGAACCTTGGCGAGTACGATGTAAACAACGGCCAACACGATAGGTTGCGGTCCAAGTTGAAGTTTTTCACGTTGTTTGAAGTCTCAGTTATGGATTTATTACTTTTTTGAATAAATATTGAGCCATCGCAATGCCTCGCACTTGTCAATGTGTTCTGTGCGGGAGAAGTCACAGTTCCACAATGTTTGTATTTAAGTCGCCAGAATGATCTGAAACGATTGTGCCATATTTTGGCGGCGTAAAGTTTTTTCTATAGCTCTCTATAGCTCAATACTGACGTCATCATCCCAAATAAAAAACCTTAATTTGTATAAAGTTAAGAGACTTTTCGAGAGAAAAAATATCATCATCGTCTTCAGCAGCACTTCATATTTTCGACTACAACCAGCGTATATGTTACAACTTTCAGAAAGGTGAAACATTCCCTTTAACACGAGCTGATAAATCTAGTCCGACTCTGAGAACTTACAACAATGTCACAATTGGTCATTTCCTAACCAAGCAAGGCACTGTTGGTCAAAAAGAACTTGCCCAAATAACCGACTAGGAGTGAACCACTGATCGATTCGAAATAATGAATCGAATTAGGTCTCCCGGAGAAAGGCAATTTGCTGCTCTGCCTGGAGAGTAAATCTTTATCAAGAATCAATCGAGTTCCAAGAGCCCAGTTCATAAGATCATGTTGTCTTGTCCAATGATCTGTAGTAGTATGTTTTGTTTTTAGATTGGTAGAGCTGTACTTTTGATCGATCCGGGGCGCAGTGACAAATGACCATGGCATAGTTCCTTGTCCGTTCTCAGGACTGGACGGTTTCAATACTTCTCAAGATGGTCGTGTAATGAAGTACATCTGCATATTTCAACTTAGCTTCTTTATTTACTTCAGTAGTTTCTTACAGTTAAATTAAATAACTTGTTTACAATTCTAATCAGCAAAGTTCTATCAGACTTCTACACCCCCTATGAAAAAGCAGTTATGCGCAGATGCGCCGATGCGCCGCATGGCTTATCCCGTGTCTTGTCATTCTGTAGTACCGTATATGTCCTAGACCCAGTGACTTACGTAGCGGAAATCATCTGATGCCATTTATGATTAACAAAACTGCTCAAGCGCATTATAGCGAATTCCAGATGTCACATGACATTACTGTCTGATTTCTTGGCAAAAGACCCAAGTCTATCGGAGGAACCAGGGCCTCCTGTAAGATATTTTGACTGGGGAAACCACCCATACATTTGTTTCCGATAATATGCTTTGGACATCCACTTGCCAAATCTTGTATGTACTTTCGGGTTTCGCGTACGGCACATGAACTGTCTGATGAATCGCAAAAGCTGCATTTCATTTTATGTCACGCAGAAGCAGATATGAAGAGAAGAATGGGCACCGAAATGTTTGAAGCCTTAACACGCGCTGTGGAGCGTGTTAAGGCGTATGCCAGTAACAAGCAGTGGGGGGGGGGGGGGCATTCAAGTCTCCGAAAGATCTCCGAAAGTATGAGAGCTAGAATGATGAAACATTTAGAGTAGGTAGATGCTATAATGATCTACATTTTCTGATTTTTTTTACCTTCGGTCAATATCTTCAAGGTCAAACAAGGTCACGAAGGTCAAATCTGGCCAAATATCACAATTTTGGGAATTTTACCTCTGTGACGTCACAGGTCACCAGCAATGTGTTTAAAGTTGTTTCCGGGATGAACATTGGCATTGTCTACCGAATGGCGTTTGAATAATTTCGATCTGACTGTTGGTTCCGAAGATATCAATTTGCCGACCGCGATTCTGGCCGCCATCTCGGACTGAAAATCCATATAACTCAAAAATGTATCCACCGATTTCGATTTGTATTGCGTCAAACGATGCGCTATTGAGTTGGCATTAATGTCTCGCAAAAAACACCGCCCTGTTGCGCTTCGTGTTCGAGCTATTCACGAAAAACATGGGGGGTACAAAAGTGCCCCCCCCCCCCTCCACTGCGCGTGTTAAAATGCGCGCCGAAGGCGCGCACATTTTTCCTGTTCAAGTTCCCGAATTTCGTCTTTTCTGAATGCATGACTGATGCTATTCGACCTTTAAACTCAGATGGTAATCTATGCTATTTATTATTTTGATATTACTTTTCAGTAGATATTTGTATCTTTGAACAAAGTATTGCTATTGTCACTCATCATATAAAACAAGCGCGAGGTAGCGGATTTGTGATCAAGGCAAACGTTAAGTAGACGTACGCGCGTTTTTATGTACAAGTCCATTTAATTTGTATGAATATTTAACAGCCATTAATTTAGTTAGTTAATTGAATATACCTAGTTATGTTACCTAAATGAGAGTGATGATAAAGCGGTGATGATTAATTATAAAAGTATGCATGACACAGCGTAGAGGTAATGGGAGTACGAGTAATGCAACTGAGTGCAAGAAAACCGATCTTTAAGGAGGTAGGTACTGGAACTGACATAGCCCGCACCCTGCTGGCGGAATGTTTGAAGACCTCAGCAACAATGTTTTTTTCCCGGAAATGAAAAAAACGATGGTGCGAGCAGGGCTGCGGAGTCGACATATTTTTAGCAACTCCGACTCCGACTCCGGCTCCGGCCTGAAAAAATCGACTCCGACTCCGACTCCGACTCTAACTCCGACTTCGGCCTTTATCCGTTATCCAACCGCATGCTAAGCAACATCTGCAAGGCCATCTATTTTGCCAGTTTGTTTTTATTCTTAAAGGGTCACCTTGAAAGTTGTCTCAAAGTTCAACCATACGGTGCATCTTGAGCTCAAAACTACGAATATGACTTTGGTTTGGACAACTGATGGATATATGTGGAGAAAGAAGTAAGTTTCTCTTTCTATTTCACGAGAAATCGTACGATAGCAGCAGGCGTTACGGCTTCCCCGCTCCGCCTGACGCCAAGTACAGTCTCTGACAAGAGGCCGCCGCGCCGCCCGGGCGGCTGAGCGGATATTAACGAGGCGTCGTGACCAGATACTACGTGCCAGAGAGTGTACCTGCCTCCGGCGGCGAGCCGGCGGCGGCGAGCAGCGAACGAAAGGAACTGATCGTGGCCCGGAAGAGCAGAATTGAAACCGGGCCCACTAGTCCTGTGTCGAAATTACTTAACGTAGGGAGGTAATTCTTTCACCACAACCCATTTTTAGATCTGCTCTACAAATCTGCTATCTCAGTCCAAAACTCCATGTTAAAGGTGAACTATTCCCTTTAACAGTATGGAGACCAATGCTACGCCACCCGAGCACGGGCGCGGCGTGCCGGCCGCGCGTCCAGCCCAGTCACGCTCGTCTGCAGGCGGCGGAATAAAATGAAGATAGGAACGTGAGACCGGCACCACTGTGTATGTCTCGTCGAAACGCGTTCGACATTGCGCAGCACGACATACCTGGTTCACCACATGACCTTAAATTACCTTGACCTGAGGTCAAATTTTGAATTTGACTTAAGTAACCTGGTTGGTCACCATGGTATGATTCGAATCTCCTTGACGAAACGAGCACGATGATAATAAAATGGGCGTCGTGTGACCGTAAGAGTCGGTGCGTCCAAAGCCCCAATCATCATCAGATGACGTACACATTTTTGCCCTAACTTCATCAGGCGCAAATCTACCGCTAGTTGAGTAAACTTTCCACCCGATTCATTTTCCACTCATTTTCTTTCGAAAGGGATGTAAAGTTGATGTCCATAGGCCGACGACTATTCTACCGACCAAAGTAATCGCCAATTGCCAAAAAGTCGACTCCGACTCCGGGTCGGAGACGGAGTCGGTAAGATTTTAGCGACTCCAACTCCGACTCCGATTCCGGCCAAAACTACCGACTCCGACCGACTCCGACTCCGACTTCGACTCCGACTCCGCAGCCCTGGGTGCGAGAGCCACGCAATTCCACCTAATCACTGATCTTTAGCGCAACCTCTCTGAAATTGTTGACCAAAGGTCATTTTAGGTCACGGCTTCAGATCAAGAGGCAGGTAAAAGCACCTTTGAAAAAGTTTTAAGTGGCGTAAATTACATTGTGTTTGTCTCGTCGAGACGCGTTTCGCAGCATGTAACATGACCCACCTGGGTCATCACATGACCTTGACCTGCAATCAAAGTTTTGATTGACCAAACCCGGTCATGCTTGGTGTGACTGAAAGCATCTTGATGAGACAAACACGATGATGTTAAAATCAGTCATCTTTATTATGTAAATAATTATTAACGAAAAACTGTTATTTAGCAAATAGCCAGCATAACCTTTTGGTGACTTCCTAAAGCTAAACTATTGTGGTGTTCTTAAATGGGGGACACTTTTTCAAGAGTTATCTATTGTTTTTCTGTTTATTTCCTGCGATCTTAGTTCCCGAAGCGATAAAAGGCGCTGGGGCAGAGTCAGATGCAGTCAGAAACAGATGCCAAATTTTACCTTTGATGACTTCTGGGGACCTTAACTGCGGCGCTGCGCCATTTGTCGAGGGGGTGTTCGTTAGACCCCATAGCAAGGCGTGGAAATCTCGAGGCCCTGCCGGGCTCGGAAAACTGGGTCAAGAGCTGGGAAAATAGTTGTAGCTATGGGTCTGAGACACACTGTCTCTTAAGGCTGAAACACAGTCTTCGCGCAGCTGCGCGAAGTGGATGCAGGTGCCTATTCAAATGCATTGAACGAAGGTTGCAACAACTGCACGATGCGTACGATGCGGGAAGGAAAAATCATCTGATGAAATTTACCCATGTATTTGAATAGGCACCCGCATCCACTTCGCGCAGCTGCGTGAAGACTGTGTTTCAGCCTTTAGGCTTAAGCGGTTAAATGCCGTGGGTCGAACCCGGGGGTGATGGAAGAGCCGAGGGGGCAAGGGGAGCAGCTGCCCCTCTCAAGAAGTTCGAGAGGCAATCAATATGCTTTGCGCCCATACAAAGTTGTCTGAAAAACGAATACAAACTATTGGAAGGGTCTCCATCAGGCCTGACAAGGCTCCTCTCGGCCCGGCACGGTGCACTCTCAGACCGGCAGAGGGCCATCTCAGGCCTGTCATGTGCCCTCTCAGACCTGCATAGGATATTCTCAGACCGGCCTAAGGCCCCGTCAGACTGTTCGAGGGTCCTCTCAGAGTGCAGTAGCTCCCTCTTCAGACTTAACCCGGCATTGGCTGGGGTCTCAGCCGAACGCCATTGACTGGGGGGGGGGGGGGGGGCGTTTTTCGCCCCCCTGGTTATCTTCCGAACCAATAACCACAGCGAGACGCACAAGGCGGTAATCGAAATCTCTTAATGAGGCACATGCAAAGCATACACGCAATTTGCAAAGTAAGGTCACATGTCAGGTCACGGTCAGGTCAAAGGTAAAAATTTAGATATTTGAGTTTTTGGGCCATACTTTCCGTCCAAAGCCTTATATTGCGACTGCACAAAGTGCTCTCAAAGGTATAATACATATCCCGCATACGCAAAAGTGAAATTGTAAGCAAAGGTCAAGGTCAGGTCACAAAAGGTCACATGTATACGAAAGCCATGCGACACATGTTGTATGGGTTATTTTACACGTATAATTCGATTATAACAATCATTTTCACAACTTGAAACCATATAAGGTCAAGGTCAGGTCACATAAGGTCAAAATTTGAAAATGATAAATATAAATAAAAAGGCATGTGTCTAGACTAGTTTTGTTTCAGAAATACAGTCATTTATTTGTTTGTATCTAGTCACTAAAAGCAAAACAAAACGCAATTTCAAAATATGACGTCATGTGTTACTGATACTTAGGGAGCGATAAGTCAGTCAAAAATAAAGATATTGCTTTTAAATTTGGTTTGGGTATTGACACATGTGGTTCTTTTACATATATTCGTTTTTTTAATGTTTGAAAATGTTGATTTTGAGGGCATTTTTTCAAAAGATCGTTTTATTTTATTTTTTGGGTTGAAAACCCAAAATCCTCAAACATCCGAGATCGCCATTTTGTAGCCCTTGTCATTTTCTATCTTTTGACGTTTTTCGATTGCATTTTACTTCAAATATGGCATTTGTACGCAGAGGTGAAAAAATGTTCCGACGCGCCAACGCACGTCGGTGTCAGTTGATTGTGTACTGCCGTACCGTGAGTTAGCAAAATGCTGCTGAAGATAACTACGTATCTCAAACTAAAGATATGGAGGGCACAAAAACGTGACAGGATCTCAGTCATCTTTAATTTAGATCAGCATTAGAATATCAGTGTAAAACATCATGCACATACACTGTCAAAAATAGTGTGTTTTGATTTAGTGGCATCGTTCCTCAAGCCAAGATTTACAGTGAAGAAAACACAGCGACATCGCGGCTGCCCCATGACTAGCCTCATCCGCGTCGCTGTCATGTCGGTGAGTTGGGTGAGACAACGACAATTATGGCGCTGTTTGTGCCAGTAACGACGCGATACAAGTACGTTTGCACAGGGGGTGTCATCCCGAGATTCCCCATGTATCGGCTGCCGAGCGGCTCAATATTAGCGATGACGTCACTGGTGCTCTGGTCCAGTCGTGACCGGCCCCGTCACCGTAGCTGCTCACGCTGCTGTGTTTTTTTTTGACAAGTGTTGACGAGCGGCAATTTTAAGTCGTCACCGTTAGATAAGTAAGTTAGGTAGTTAGGTTGCAAGTCTATGCTTTTGAAATATTTTGATTTTTTAAAGTTTTAAAAAAGCATATCTTGAACATTACAAAAATGAACAATGACATTTGCAACATTACACCGGGACCGGGGTATCGTATATTACACCTCAGCCAGACCGGGGCAGCGTATGGCCGTCTCGCCCCTCAGCCAGACCAGGACAGCGTATGGCCGTCTCATCCCTCAGCCGGACCGGGGCAGCGTATGGCCACAGGGACGTGGGAGCCATGGGGGCAGTGGGGGCAACTCGCCCCGCAACTTTGAACCTGGGGGGCGACGCCCCCCAACTTTGGAGCTAGGTGGCGGCAATCCGCCCACTTTTTACATTATTTGTTAATTCTGAATTCGATCAACGGCATTGCCGACGGAAATTTGCATGTGTTTTGTGGAACAAAGACGGTGATCGGAGTGTGTTTCAGCTTCCCCCCCCCCACCCCCACCCTATCTCCGGAGGTGATTGTAATGTGAGAACAGGTGCTTTTGCATAAGCTCGAAGTCTAATATACGCAATGATGGTCCGTACTTGCGTTCATCCGCATATGCATAGTGACTTAATTTTCGTTACGTGCAAAACTACTGACAGTCGTTCATTAGGATCGGTCTGAGAGAGGGCGCTTACCAGGCTGGAAAGGACCATACACCCGCTTTAGAGGGCCCTTGACAGGCCATAGGGGCTCTACGTAAGTCTGAAAGGGTCTGAGTGGGCCTTTGCTGGGCTTGAGAGGGTCCTACGCCGGTTTGAGAGGGTCCTTTTCAGGTCTGAGTGGGCCCTTGCTCGGCATGAGAGCTCATTTACCACTCCTGAGGGGGTCCTGGGTGGTTTGGAAGGGCCTCTTCCAGGTCTGAGAGGGCCCTACGCCCGATTAAGAGGGCCCTCGCCAAGCTTCGGAGGGGCCCAACGCCAGTCTGAGAAGGCCCTTGCCATGCATGAAAGGGCCCTACGCCTGCTTCACATGACCCTTGCTAGACCTCAGGGGCCTTACGCAGGTCCGAGAGAGCCCTTACCAATCCTGAGAGGGCCCAAGGGTAGTTTGAGAAGGCCCTTGCAAGACCTATGGCCCCTACCCCCGCTAAGAGAGCCCATACCAAACATTAGGGGGTGGCCTATGCCGGTTAAAAGGGTAATTTCTAGGTCTGAAAGGCCCCTTTCTGAGTTTGAAGGGCCCATACGTCGGTCTGAGTTGGTCGTTCCCAGCCTTAACCCGCGCGGCGCTGGGGAAGGGGGGGGGGGGTAAATTTTATCCCCCCCCTTCGAATTTTCTCAATAACTTGAAAAATATGACAGATATCGAAATGAAACTTTTGGTACCTGATGCTGCATCAATTATAAGTCATCTGTCAAAATCCTGATTGGAATTGGTGACGAAGTTTGGGAGATAATGACGTTTTAGTGACGTCATGTCATGCCATTTTTGGTGGAAAAACGTTAAATGTTTGACAAATCGTAAAAATAGTTTTGATGTAAATCGCAAATACAAAACGTCAAAAGAAGGGACATAACATTATATTCCAAATACCAATCTCGCATTTTCGAAATTCTGAGTTTTGGACCAAAAAAGCAAAACAGAAGATTTTATCGGAAGAATTTCCACAAAAATTTCCGAAGATATTTAAAAAAAGGATATATGCTAGAGGACCAAGTATAGAGATACCCAAGCCAAATTTCAAAGCAATATATATGTTTTTCACTGACTTATGGTTCCCTAAGTATGAGTAACTCATGACGTCAATTTTGGAAGTTACGTTTTTTGGCTTTTAGTGACCAGATACAGACCAATAAATCCCACCGCTGTTTTCTGAGACAAATGTGGTCTAGAAACATGCCTTTTTATTTAGATTAATCAATTTCATTTTTTTCCTTATTGTGACCTGACCTTGACCTGAGGCCTATATTATATATGAGGTCAGGCTGTGAAAATGGCTGCTACTATCGAAATCTACGTGTAAAATAACCCATACATGTGTCGCATGGCTTTCGTAGATGTGACCTTTTGTGACCCCTACTGACCTTGACCTTGACCTTTCCTTACAATTTCACTTTTGCTTATGCGGGAGATGCATTATACATTTGAGAGAAATTTGTGAGATAATAGTCGCAATCCAAAGCTTTGGCTGGAAAGCATGGCCCAAAAACCCAAATACCTCAATTTTTACATTTGACCTGACCTGACCTGATATTGACCTTATTTAAAAAAATCGGGTATGTTTTAGATTCTTCTCACTGAGAACTTTCGATCGCCGCCTTGCACGCTTCGCTGCAGTTATTGGTTCGGAAGATACGGGGGAGTGGGGTAAAATTTACCCCCACCCCTAGCGCAGCGCAATCGGCTGGAGACCACAGCGCCGCGCGGGTTAAAAGGGCTCTTTTGGGTTGGTTGGGTTAGGATAAGGCCGCTTCGGTCTACTTGGACCATTGCGCAGCCATGGGATGAAGGAGAAGGGGTAGAGTGGGTCAAAATGGACGCCGACCGGGCAACCGCCCATGGACAGGCCCTTCGCCGCAGCGCGAAGCTGCGAGGAGAGCCCACGCCATGCAGACGGCCACCACTCCCGGGGGGGCAGCTCGAGGCCACCACATGCCCGGTGGCCAGCGACCACCAGACCCGGGGTAACGTGGGCGTGACAAAGGATGGAGGACCGGCAGTCGGAAGGATCAAAAGGGATCTGAAAAGGGCTCTTCGCTGGTTTGAGAGGGCCCTTACCACGCCTCAGAGGGCCCTAAGCCGGTCTTAAGGGGTCCCTACTAGGCCTCTGAGAGCCCTATATCGGTTTGAGAGGGACCTTTCCAGTCTTGAGAGGGAACATCCAGTCTGAAAGGGCCTTCCCAGTCCTGAAACTGACCTAATCTGGTCTGATAAAGCCCTCGGTTGGTCTGAGAGGGCCCTTGCAAGGACTGAGGGGGCCCTCGGGCTGTTCGCGAACAGAGAAGGTTGGCGAACAGCCCATTGGCTACGCCCCTGGTCACGCTACCACCCATGTCAGAAGGCAACATAAAAAAATCCTGACAACTTCACCTGTCAGTGGGTGTCTGAGCCCGTTGGTAATATGCATGAATAAAAAAACAAACATAAATTTAATGGGGCTATCGAATGGCAGAGACCCGACTGCAATTGGGTGAGAGTGCCAAAGTTCTAAGCTTCTGAATAGTACGGCCCGGCCGGGCCATGTAGGCAAGGTCAAATTTAAATTAATCTAAGTTGACGAAAAATCCCACCGGTGCTTTGCACACGATTGGTAAATACCCAATGCTAAACATACAAGACCCCGACGGTGTGCTCATTAGTGGTGCCAGTTTCAGAACATATTTGTCCAATGTCCGACCGATGTCCAATACCATGGTCAGCTGTCCGTCCGAAACTGTCCGAAAATCATTGTTTGTCCGAAATTTGTCCGAAAGCAGAAAAGGTGTTTGGTATGGAAATGTATTACCTGTGGCACACTCCTTTTTTTAAATAAAAAGTAACCAAGTGATTTTCGCGACAAGCCATCCTTGGGCATTGGATGTCCGAAAATGTCCAAAGAAATATGCTTATTGTCCGTCCGAAAACCGAATCGGTCTTCGGGCAAATTCGGAATTCCGAAAATTATTGTACCGATCGGCACCACTAATGCTCATATTCGGAAGTTCGGCACTTTGGCTCCGAATTCAGACCCAGCTTGTGCTCCAATTCCGTGCCTTTTTTCTTTAACTCAAGTGCCGATACGCACTGTCTGCATAATGTCCACCAGTTATTTTCTAGTGATATTTTTTGGCAAAATGAGCTACCTTTTTAATAGGGCAAACCTATTAGCTTCAATATATACGGGTGACTACAATGTATCGCTCCTTTTAGCTATCATTTTTACCTCAGATCTGCCAAAAAAAGTTCGCCCCCCCAACTTGAAAATAGTTCCCACGCCCCTGTATGGCCGTCTCGCCCCTCATCATGAATTAAGGGAGGGATAATTATCCGCGGTAAACGTAATCTTAAATAGGACCGTACCTTAGGCGCAACTATCCGTATCCCGTTCGAAATATTCGCACCGCTCCGAGACGCGTGCGGCGAAAGCGGAGTCGGACGATAGCACCAGTGACGTCACGGTAATGTTGTGCTATTGGGGCGGTAAAATCCCCGGATGGTTCTACCTCTCTTATACGGCCTTGCGTTTGCAGGTGTTGACCAATGCCAAGGTTTATACAGCCTTGGGCTGGATATTGATATTGAGCCAAAAACTTTGACATTGACATGGGAAAACTGTTAAGAAGGCTGTCGGAAAGTGTCAGTATAAGCCTCATAGTAAATTGAAGTGGGTGGAGCATAGTGACCAAATTCAGTGAGTTGGGGGAGGGGAGGGGGATGACAAAATTATGGCATGTTGCCAGATTCACGATATCATGGAATCGGAGGTATCCAGCTCAAAACATGGAAATTCTTACCTTATTTTCATGTTTTTAGACCCGGAGACCTCCTTCGTCCTATAATTTTTGATAAAGCAAACAATTTTGTCATCCCTCCATTCCCCTAAATATTTGAATTTGGCCACCATGGCGTGGAGTGTGAAAAGAAACTGCCTCCGTCTAGGAAGCATGCCATTTGCGACTATTGGGTTGCGCCAGCAACAAGCATACCACAGCACCACCAGGTGGGTATTTGCGGTTATGCAATTTATGTAAATAGTAATTAATTGCTGCCCTTTTGTGACATTTGCCAGCATCTTGGTTGTACTTGCCAGGTGCTCCTGTTTCATGTAAATGTACTTTCAAAAAAGATAATAGCGGGTCTTAGTAAGTACAGGGACCTGCAGTGGATCGTTGCTATGGTACACACTATGGTCCGGCTTATCTTCTCCTCTGGCGTACGTTTGACTGCAAATTAAGAAACAAAAATACATGCATTCAAACCACATTACTGAGAGCTTCAAAATGACATATTGATGCATTGGCTCACCCCTGTCCTTTCTATTGGCTGATTTTAAGCAAAAACCCATTTTCCTCCGCAAAGAGCTAAAAATGTATTTTTCTTTCTTAAAATCAGCCAATAGATATGGTGAGCCAATGCATCAATATATCATTTTGAAGCTCTCAGTAATGCAGTATACATGCATTTGTTGTTTCTTAATTCACATACAATCATATGCTAGAGGAGAAGATAAGTGTGTACCACCAGATCCAGCGTACCAGATCTTAGTGTGTACCATAGCAACTGCGCGTCCCTGTACATCTCATTGGTCCAGACATGTCAAGATCCTAGGCATCCAGGTCCTATGGATCCAAGATCCTAGAAGGTAATGCTAGCATTGCTCTCATTTGTCCAGAACAAAAAATAATAATTGTGTTTTCTATATCATTTGTGGAATATTTAATGATACCTTGATTCCATTACATCAAATAGGCAAAACATCAATTGTCCAAAACCGATTTGCAGCACCCAGGAAAGCAGCAAGTGACATTGGCGTATCCAGAACGGTGGTTGGGGGGGGGGGGGGGCAGGTGGTTTGGGGACAAATTCCAAAAGAATATCACATAATTTTGAAAACTCATCGGATTTCGCTTGCTTATGCAATGATAGTTGATTTAAAATAAATTTCCTTTAGTAAAAGTTGCTTAGATTGTCTTCTATATCAGAAAATGTGTCAATTTTGTGCCGATTTCAGGCGGTTTGGGGGCCATGGCCGCCATGGCCCCCTGGATCCGCTAGTAGCAAGTGATGTCATCATTGAATGTGGAAATATATTCTTGCATCCAATTCCAAACATATTCTTGCATTCTTATTCTTGCATCCTTGTAACACTAGGTACAACAAATATCAGTAGATGATGCAATATCACATGGTTCTGGAGTACAATTATTCAGACACCATCATCTTTATGTGTAGCCATTGGCGGATTCAGAATGGTGGTTTGAGGGTGGTGGTGGTGGTGGTGGTGGTGGGGGGGGGGGGGGGGGCACGAGTGGTTGGGGGGTGGACAAATTCCAAAAATTGTCACACAATTCAGAAAACTCATCGGATATCGCTTGCTTATGCAATATGCATTGATAGCCGATTTAAAACAAACTTTCCTTAGCAAAAATCGCTTAGACTGTCTTCTATATCAGGAAATGTCTAAATTTTGTTCCGATTTCAGGCGTTTTTTTTTTGGGGGGGGGGGGGGGGGCAAGGCCGCTACCCCCTGGATCCGCTAGTGTGTGCATCACTCATTGTAACGATCACAAAATGTGTAGTGTTGACAAAATGTGCTGTGTGTTGACACAATGTGTCGGCACAATGTTTCGACACAATGTCACAAAATTTGTCCGCCCCGTAGCTCAGTCGGTAGCGCGCTAGGCTTCTGACCTTATCCGGTAGTGGCAGCCCGGGTTCGAGTCGCTTCGGTGCTCGCTATTTGCTCCTGACTGGGATGGCCTGCGGCCGGTGGCAGCGGTCGCACTCAAGGTCAGGTGACGCCAGTGAGCGGGGCGGACCGTGTCCCAGGTATGTCGGACACGTAAAACTTTCGCCTCTAAATTCTGCCGGACGCCAGGAATTGCTTGATCGGGTGGTAGGGTCAGGGCCTGCGCAACAAACTATGCTTAGCGCGGGGCCTGACCTCGGAAATCCATCCATTCAAAACATTCGGACAAAAAAAAAAAAAATGTGCTGCGTGTTGACAAAATGTGTTGTATGTTTACAAAATGTGCCCCAGTGCCGATTTTTATCAATGTTGTTAGTCACCGAGGCATGAGAAAAACCTTATTTTTTTAGAGTAATTTGCCATAAGAGCGCGAAAAATGAAAGTGAGTTAGTCTGGCTCTTTGTCGGTGTCAGCCTCGAGGTTTTTTCACCTTTGTTTGTACGGCCTGCTAAAGTTTGGCTGATTTTTGTGTCAAACTCGTGTGTAGTGACGTCACTAAATTCGCTATATTTCGAACAATTTCGACGATTTGTTTTTCATTGTTGCACAGAAGACGTATAATAATTGATGTAGGAGACGGTACCTGAAGTTTCACGTCGATATCGCTATTAGTTTTTGAGCTATTGCGAAAGTTCGTCTGGGGGGGACGCCCCCCCCCCCAGCCAATGGCGGTTTAAGAGGGGTCCCTCTCAAATCTGACCTGGGCTTCTCAGGCTGTCCGAGGGCCCTCTCAGATCGATCGAGCTGCTCTAATGGGCATAAAGCCCTATCATATCTGGAAAATATCAACTCAGATCAGCCTGGGGTATCTCAGACGACCATGGACCCCTCTGGCCACCTGCAAGGGTATACCCTCTCAGACCGGCCGAGGGCATTCTTAGGGCGGTTGCCTGCCCTCTCAGACCAACCGAGGGCACCCCAGGCTGACTGTGGACCAGAGTTCGTCATGGGCTGGCCCTATGGGCCATGGGCTGGGCCTGGGCTGGGCATGGGCCGGGCCTCAACTTTAAGGAAATCACTGGGCTCTGGATGGGCCTGGGCCTGACAATTTTGAAGTAATGCGCGCGTCGCACAAGCTCAGGTCAGAGCTCACAAATACTTCAACCAGCAGTTCACTTACACAGCAACACACTGTTGCTGTGGCTGTGGATTTGTGTTTTTTTGGTTAGCTAGTTGGTTCATTATTTCACATTTATAGTATACAAGTAAATATGCAAGGATAATTATTGCAAATTTTGTGAAAATAATGATATGCTTAATCTGAACGGGCCGGATTGGGCCTGGGCCTCAATATTATGAATTTGACGGGCCTGGCCCGGGCCTGGCCCGGGCCTGGGCTTGGTGTTCATGGGCCTGGGCCGGGCCGGGCTGGGTCGAAGGTGGGCCCGTGACGAACACTGCCGTGGACCCTTTCAGACCAGCTTAAGATCCTATCAAGACCTGCCAGAGGCCTCTTCAGGCCCAAGGCCCTCTAACCGGCTGAGGGCACCTCAGGCCCTCAACCGGTCGTGACATACGAGAGTGCTTCTTTGTTGTTTTTGTTTAATTTGTGGTCCAAGCACTACATTCTCTTGGAACCAAGGCAATAATTGGAACTCTCATCCTGTTCCGAGGGGTACTGGGGGTCGGGTCGACTTTTCAGAGGTCCGTCGAAGGATTTGAACCCCGGTCCCTGGCAAAGGAAACAAACTTATCCTTCCACTGTGCCGATTGCCACCAAATAGCACTTGTTCATTGTCCAGACACTGGTCAGAATTGTCTTTTCTGCGCCGAAACTGAAGCGATATTTGCCATAAAATGATTATCTGAGTTTTATTTACTTATTTTATCGCTCTCGTTATTAAATTTGCTTGTATTTAAGATTTTTGCCTTCATTTACTCCACTGCTGTCGTTTTTTATATACATCAGATGACAAATAGGTGCCCCCCCCCCCCCAGTGACGCGATTTTGCCAGACTGGGGGGGGGGGGCGCAGCCCCCAGTTAACATGTTAGAGGAGGCCCTGGGAGGAGCCTTCGGCTAGTCAGTTTGGGTCTTTGGTTGTGTTCGTGACTGAGCCAATACACGATAGGCTCGTCACTCATTTGTGCTGGGTTGGAGTGAGATAACCCCACAAACGGATCCAAGGTGAACTGTCCAATCTCACATTCGGTCATTAGGCGAACCGGCATCCCCACAGCCGGGTTGCAGCGACCCGGAGCGGACCCCGCCGACCTCACAGCTGGCCGGTGCCGACCCGGGGCGAACCCCCGCCGACCTCACAGCTGGCCGGTGCCGACCCGGGGCGGACCCCGCCGACCTCACAGCTGGCCGGTGCCGACCCGGGGCGGACCCCGCCGACCTCACAGCTGGCCGGTGCCGACGCGGGGCGGACCCCGCCTACCTCACAGCTGGCCGGTGCCGACCCGGGAAGGACCCCGCCGACCTCACAGCTGGCTGGTGCCGACCCGGGAAGGACCCCGTCTACCTCACAGCTGGCCGGTGACGACCCGGGGAGGACCCCGCCTACCTCACAGCTGGCCGGTGCCGACCCGGGAAGGACCCCGCCGACCTCACAGCTGGCTGGTGCCGACCCGGGGAGGACCCCGCCTACCTCACAGCTGGCCGGTGCCGATCCGGGGAGGACCCCGCCGACCTCACAGCTGGCTGGTGCCGACCCGGGAAGGACCCCGCCTACCTCACAGCTGGCCGGTGCTGACCCGGGGAGGACCCCGCCGACCTCACAGCTGGCTGGTGCCGACCGGGTGCGAACCCCGCCGACCTCACAGGACCGGTTGGTGCCGACCCCTAACCCCACCCCAGCGCGCCTCTCGGATTGTCACCGCCACTGATTGGATGTTTGCCCGGCCGATGAAAGATGAGACACTGCCTAGTGGACGTCACTCCGGCCGGCCTTTGGCGGAGCAAAAACAATGCAATGATCCAGCGCCCCGACCAACGGGCGGAACTATGCTGTCTGTTCCTATTAGTGTTGATGATTTCCGAAAAAGCCAAACCGATTTCCCGTCAAGGTCCAAACTAATTGGCATGACAGCGACTGAAGTTTTTAGACGACATGCATCGTTCATTTTGAATGGCTACCTAGCTACAAGTACATGAAAATAGGTACTCATAAATTCAGTTACACAAACTGCTAGTGACTGATCATTAAAAAATATTGTTACACAACACATTACCGTTTTACGAGTTTCGTTATGCAATGCGCACTATTTTTACTTGCGCAGACGATTCTCAGAAGATCTGCGCTTTTCCAACAGATAATAAATCCATCGATCAATCGATAATAAATAAACCATTGCGTATTCACTTGACAAAATATGTCACGGCGACCTGCCAACCGCAGCCGAGCTGAGGATATAGACTGTCCCGCAACACATCCCTGCTGTCAGGCACAGCGTCATTCCAGTGAGTTGTTGGGTTACGAGAAGCCAATTAATTCACTTTGGATGCTAAATTGGCCTGGTTTAGTAGGTGCAGTGGGTGC
>JAXIVJ010015902.1:5000-30301 GCA_036785665.1 Chirona hameri
GCTCACACCCCCCCCCCCCCCCCCCCATCAGACGTCTGCAACAAGTGCTACATGCCACACAAATGTCTGAACCCCCACAAGAAGCCTTCTTCAACAAGCCTACACTTCAAACCACTTGAGGGAACTCACTGAAGCCAGCAAAACCACATGCAGAGGCTAGGGCACAGCAAAACAAAAACATTGGAGTAGCAGGGTACAACATAGAGTCAATGACTGGAACTCACTGCCAGAAGATATCAACATGGCAGGATTTTTGAACAAATTAAAAACCAAGATTGACAAACACTGGATTTGAGATAGATATTCCCACCCCTAGCAGGAGTGGATAATGCAAACTGAGAAGTGACAACATGACCTAAACAATCATGAGCAAGTACTGAGTGGGCACAACAGGCACTTCACCTACTTTTCAAGTAGGCCAGAGCCCTTAAACACCAATTATCATCATCAAGTAGCCCCAAGATCTTCAGGTATCATGCAAGTCTGGTAGCTTGAGCTAGCTTGATGTGACAAGAGATCAGAGATAGGAAATTTACCATAGGTATTTAATAACTTGAATGTTTTTTAACACCGTTTTGAGACATAATGATAATAATAAGTAATAACCTAACCCATAGTGCTGAAAAAGATGATTTAGTAAAAATAAGAATAAAAAGCTTTCGGCTTGCGCCTTATCAGCCATGCTGAAGGTGCAAGCTGAAAGCTGATCTCGTTTTTTCTTCTTCTTTACTAAATCATCTTTTTCGGCACTATGAGTTAGGTTATTACATATCATTATATTTCATAACTATTAGATAACTGCAAATAAAATAAAATAAAACCAGACAACTTTTCTGAGCTAAGCAAGGCTAGACAGTTCTGGCGCATAGACGCCTGTATCAAAGGAAATAACTGTCTCGCCTGGCACTAGCAATACGATATGGTTTTATAACTTACCTTATTTGCAAATATTATTCGAGGCACATGAAAACGAGGTCAACGAACTCAAGAATAGATGCAACCCATGTAAACACACAGAACACAACCCACAGCACCAAGGTAACTTAATAACTCCACCAAGGCCGTATATAAGAGAGGTAGAGTCATCCGGGGATTTTAGCGCCTCAATCACCAACATTAGCGTGACGTCACTGGTGCTGTGGTCCGACTCGGCTGTCGCCGCACGCGGCTCGGTGCGGTGCGAATATTTCGAACGGGATACGGATAGTTGCGCATAAGGTACGATCCTATTTAAGATTACGTTTACCGCGGATAATTATCCCTCCCTTAATTCATGCTGAGAGGGAGACGGTCATACGCTGCCCCGGTCTGTGTCATGTGCGACTGGCGAGACGGCCATACACCGCACCGGTCTGACTGAGGGGTGAGACGGCCATACGCTGCCCCGGTCCGGCTGAGGGGGGGGGGAGACTGCCATACACTGCCCCGGTCTGGCTGAGGAGCTAGACGGCCATACACTGCACCGGTCTGACTGAGGGGTGAGACGGCCATGTACGCTGCCCCGGTCTGGCTGAGGAGCGAGACGGCCATACTCTGCACCGGTCTGGCTGAGGGGTGAAACGGCTATACGCTGCACCGGTCCGGCTAAGGGGCGAGACGGCCACACGCTGCCCCGGTCTGGCTGAGGGGCGAGACGGCCATATGCTGCACTGGTCCGGCTGAGGAGCGAGACGGCCGTACGCTGCCCCGGTCCGGCTGAGGGAGGAGACGGCCATACGCTGCCCTGGTCTGGCTGAGGGGCGAGACGGACATACACTGCCCCGGCCTGGCCGAGGGGCGAGACAGCCCTACACTGCCCCGGTCTGGCTGAGGGGCGAGACGGCCATACGCTGTTCTAGTCTGGCTGAGGGGTGAGGCGGCCATACGTTGTACCTTGAAATGTTGCAAATGGCATTGTTTTTGCTTAAAGGGAATAGTTCACATTTAACATGGAGTTTTTGACTGAGATAGCAGATTTGTAGAGCAGATCTAAAAATGGGTTGTGGTGAAAGAATTACCTCCCTACGTTAAGTAATTTCGACACAGGACTAGTGGGCCCGGTTTCATATCCGCTGTTCCGGGTCACGGTCAGGACATTTCGCTCGCCACTCGCCACCGCCGGCTCGCCGCCGGAGGCAGGTACACTCTCTGGCACGTAGTCTCTGGTCATGACGCCTCGTTAATATCCACTCAGCCGCCCGGGCGGCGCGGCAGCCTCTTGTCAGAGACTGTACTTGGCGTCAGGCGGAGCGGGGGAGCCGTAACGCCAGCTGCTATCGTACGACTTCTCGTGAAATAGAAAGAGAAACTTACTTCCTTCTCCACATATATCCATCAGTTGTCCAAACAAAAGTCATATTCGTAGTTTTGAGCTCAAGATCCACCGTATGGTTGAACTTCAAGACAACTTTCAAGGTGACCCTTTAATGTTCAAGATATGCTAAACACAAACTAAAAAATAAAATAAAATATAGACTTGCAACATAACTTACTTCTAACGGCGACGACTTCAAATTGTCGCTCTCGTCAACACCCGTCAAAAGACCGCAAAACGCTCCGAAAGCGCAGCTTGAGCTACGGCGACGGGGCTGGCCACGACTGGACTACAGCACCAGTGACGTCGGGGCTAATGCCTTGCCGCTCGGCAGCCGATACATGCGGAATCCCGGGATGACACCTCCCCCCCCCCCTGTACCACAGCACTCCGAGGGTGTTTCACCTCTATAGTGGCCAATACAGGATGTGCGTCAAGTTAGCGTCGTATTCGTATTCGTTTTTTGATTCGAGTTCCAATTTTCCCCAAACTTAGGATATGGGTAGATCTCATCGAGTTATGTACGAATATGCAATCCGTTTTGACCTAGGACAAATGGTTTGACCCCCAGAGGTCACTGAAATGTCATCGCACGGGGTACCCTTTAATTGTTTCGTTTACCGTCCGATTTAATCACAAAGGGGCTCAAACGACTCGCCGGAACCCCAGCTTCCGTCAGGAAAAAAAACATCACCTAGAGGTCAAAGGTCAAGGTCACGGGGACGAATACGAGATTTTAAGCTTTTGTACCAGCTTGTGTACCCTCTAGTTTTTTTCGTTTACCGTCCGATTTGCTCGCAATGTGCAAAAAGGACTCGCCGGCACGTTAGCTTGCATCAGGAAAAATAAAAAAGCATCCAGAGGTCAAAGGTCAAGGTCACGGGGACGAATACGATATTTTAAGCTTCGGTACCAGCATGGTCTACCCTCTAGTTTTTTCGTTTACCGTCCGATTTGCTCGCAATGGGCAAAAAGGGACTCGCCGGCACCTTAGATTGCGTCAGGAAAAACAAAACATCACCTAGAGGTCAAAGGTCAAGGTCACGGGGACGAATACGAGATTTTAAGCTTCGGTACCAGCTTGTGTACCCTCTACTTTTTTCTTTTCCCGTCCGATTTGCTCGCAATGGACAAAAAGGGACTCGCCGGCACGTTAGCTTGCGTCAGAAAAAAAAAAGAAGTCATCCAGAGGTCAAAGGTTAGGGTCACGGGGACGAATACGAGATTCTAAGCTACGGTACCAGCATGGTGTACCCTCTAGTTTTTTCGTTTACCGTCCGATTTGCTCGCAATGGGCAAAAAGGGACTCGCCGGCACCTTAGCTTGCGTCAGAAAAAAAAAATCACCTAGATGTCAAAAATCAAGGTCACGGGGACGAATACGAGATTTTAAGCTTCGGTACCAGCTTGTGTACCCTCTAGTTTTTTCGTTTACCGTCCGATTTGCTTGAAAT
Organism: Chirona hameri; assembly: GCA_036785665.1. Lineage (NCBI taxonomy): Eukaryota > Metazoa > Arthropoda > Thecostraca > Balanomorpha > Balanidae > Chirona > Chirona hameri. Next base: position 8,747 of record JAXIVJ010015902.1, read on the forward strand.
GGGCAAAAAGGGACTCGACGGCACCCCAGCCTGCGTCAGGAAAAACAAAACATCACCTAGAGGTCAAAGGTCAAGGTCACGGGGACGAATACGAGATTTTAAGCTTCGGTACCAGCTTGTGTACCCTCTAGTTTTTTCGTTTACCGTCCGATTTGCTCACAATGTGCAAAAAGGGACTCGCCGGCACGTTAGCTTGCGTCAGGAAAAACAAAAAGGCATCCAGAGGTCAAAGGTCAAAGCCAAGGGGACGAATACGAGATTTTAGGCTTCGGTACCAGCTTGTGTACCCTCTAGTTTTTCGTTTACCGTGTGATTTGCTCGCAATGGGCAAAAACGGATTCGCCGGCACCCCAGCTTGCGTCAGGAAAAACAAAATAAAACCTAGATGTCAAAGGTCAAGGTCACGGGGACGAATACGAAATTTTAAGCTTCGGTACCAGCTTGTGTACCCTCTAATTTTTTCGTTTACCTTCCGATTTGCTCGCAATGGGCAAAAACAGACTCGCCGGCTCGTTAGCTTGCGTCAGAAAAAAAAGTCATCCAGAGGTCAAAGGTCAAGGTCACGGGGACGAATACGATATTTTAAGCTTTGGTACCAGCATGGTGTACCCTCTAGTTTTTTTTCGTTTCCCGTCCGATTTGCTCACAATGGGCAAAAAGGGACTCGCCGGCACCTTAGATTGCGTCAGGAAAAACAAAACATCACTTAGACGTCAAAGGTCAAGGTCACGGGGACGAATACGAGATTTTAAGCTTCGGTACCAGCATGGCGTACCCTTTAGTTTGTTTTGTTTACAGTCCGATTTGCTCCCAATGGCCAAAAAGGGACTCGCCGGCACCCCACCTTGCGTCAGGAAAAAAAGCACCTAGAGGTCAAAGGCCAAGGCCACAGGGACGAATACGAGATTGTAAGCTTCGGTACCGGCTTGTGAACCCTCTACTTTTTTCGTTTACCGTCCGATTTGCTCGCAATGGGCAACAAGAGACTCGCCGGCATGCCAGCTTGCGTCAGGAAAAACAAAAATCACCTAGAGGTCAAAGGTCAAGGTCACGGGGACGAATACGATATTTTAAGCTTCGATACCAGCTTGTGTACCCTCTAGTTTTTTCGTTTACCATCCGATTTGCAAGCTGGGATACCAACGAGTCCGTTTTTGCGCATTGCGAGCAAATCGGACGGTAAACGAAAAAACTAGAGGGTACACAATCTGGTACCGAAGCTTACAATCTCGTATTCGTCCCCGTGGCCTTGACCTTTGACTTCTCTGTGATTTTTTGTTTTTCCTGACGCAAGCTAACGTGCCGGCGAGTCCCTTTTTGCCCATTGCGAGCAAATTGGACGGTAAACGAAAAAACTAGAGGGTACACAAGCTGGTACCGAAGCTTAAAATCTCGTATTTGTCCCCGTGACCTTGACCTTTGACCTCTAGGTGATGTTTTGTTTTTCCTGACGCAAGCTGGGGTGCCGTCGAGTCCCTTTTTGCCCATTTCAAGCAAATCGGACGGTAAACGAAAAAACTAGAGGGTACACAAGCTGGTACCGAAGCTTAAAATCTCGTATTCGTCCCCTTGACCTTGACCTTTGACCTCTGGATGCATTTTTGTTTTTCCTGACGCAAGCTAACGTGCCGGCAAGTCCCTTTTTTCACATTGCGAGGAAATCGGACGGTAAATGAAAAAATTAGAGGGTACACAAGCTGGTACCGAAGCTTAAAATCTCGTATTCGTCCCCGTGACCTTGACCTTTGACATCTAAGTGATGTTTTGTTTTTCCTGACGCAAGCTGGGGTACCGGTGAACCCCTTTTTGCCCATTGCGAGCAAATCGGACAGTAAACGAAAAAACTAGAGGGTACACAAACTGGTACCGAAGCTTAAAATCTCGTATTCGTCCTCTTGACCTTGACCTTTGACCTCTGGATGCCTTTTTGTTTTTCCTTCCGCAAGCTGGGTGCCGGCGAGTCGTTTGAGTCCCTTTGCGTTTAAATCGGACGATAAACGAAAAAACTAGAGGGTACACAAGCTGGTACCGAAGCTTAAAATCTGGTATTCGTCCCCGTGACCTTGACGTTTGACGTCTAAGTGATGTTTTGTTGTTGTTTTCTGACGCAAGGTGGGGTGCCGGCGAGTCCCTGTTTGCCCATTGCGAGCAAATCGGACGGTAAACGAAAAAACTAGAGGGTACACCATGCTGGTACCGAAGCTAAAAATCTCGTATTCGTCCAGAGGACCTTGACCTTTGACCTCTGGATGCCTTTTTGTTTTTCCTGACGCAAGCTAACGTGCCGGCGAGTCCCTTTTTGCCCATTGCGAGCAAATCGGACGGTAAACGAAAAAAAAACAGATTGTACACAAGCTGGTACCGAAGCTTAAAATCTCGTATTCGTCCCTGTGACCTTGACCTTTGTCATCTAGGTGATGTTTTGTTTTTCCTGACGCAAGCTAAGGTGCCGGCGAGTCCTTTTTTGCCCATTGCGAGCAAATCGGACGGTAAACGAAAAAACTAGAGGGTACACAAGCTGGTACCGAAGCTTAAAATATCGTATTCGTCCCCTTGACCTTGATTTTTGACCTCTGGATGCCTTTTTGTTTTTCCTGACGCAAGCTAACGTGCCGGCGAGTCCCTTTTTGCCCATTGCGAGCAAATCGGACAGTAAACGAAAAAATTAGAGGGTACACAAGCTGGTACCGAAGCTTAAAATCATTCGTCCCCGTGATCTTGACCTTTGACATCTAGGTGATGTTTTGTTTTTCTTGACGCAAGCTGGGGTGCCGTCGAGTCCCTTTTTGCCCATTTCAAGCAAATCCGACGGTAAACGAAAAAACTAGAGGGTACACCATGCTGGTACCGAAGCTTAGAATCTCGTATTCGTCCCCGTGACCTTGACCTTTAACCTCTGGATGACTTTTTGTTTTTCCTAACGCAAGCTGGGGTGCCGGCGAGTTGTTTGAGTCACTTTGCGTTTAAATCGGACGGTAAACGAAAAAACTAGAGGGTACACAAGCTGGTACCGAAGCTTAAAATCTCGTATTCGTCCCGTGACCATGATGTTTGACATCTAAGTGATTTTTTTGTTTTTTAAGACGCAAGCTGGGGTGACGGTGAGTCCCTTTTTGCCCATTGCGAGCAAATCGGCCGGTAAACGAAAAAATTAGAGGGTACACAAGCTGGTACCGAAGCTTAAAATCTCGTATTCGTCCCCGTGACCTTGGCCTTTGACATCTAGGTGATGTTTTGTTTTCCTGACGCAAGCTAAGGTACCGGCGAGTCCCTTTTTGTCCATTGCGAGCAAATCGGACGGAAAACGAAAAAACTAGAGGGTACACAAGCTGGTACCGAAGCCTAAAATCTCGTATTCGTCCCCTTGACCTTGACCTTTGACCTCTGGATGCCTTTTTGTTTTCTGACGCAAGCTAACGTGCCGGCGAGTCCCTTTTTGCCTATTGCAAGCAAATTGGACGGTAAACGAAAAAATTAGAGGGTACACAAGCTGGTACCGAAGCTTAAAATCTCGTATTCGTCCCCGTGACCTTGACATTTGACCTCTGGATGACTTTTTGTTTTCCTGACGCAAGCTAACGTGCCGGCGAGTCCCTTTTTGCACATTGAGAGCAAATCGGACGGTAAACGAAAAAAAATAGAGGGTACACAAGCTGGTACCGAAGCTTAAAATCTCGTATTCGTCCCTGTGACCTTGACCTTTGACATCTAGGTGATGTTTTGTTTTTCCTGACGCAAGCTGGGGTGCCGGTGAGCCTCTTTTTGCCAATTGCAAGCAAATCGGACTATAAACGAAACAACTAGAGTGTACACAAACTGGTACCGAAGCTTAAAATCCCGTATTTGTCCTCTTGACCTTGACCTTTGACCTATGGATGCCTTTTTGCTTTTCCTGAAGCAAGCTTACGTGCCGGCGAGTCCCTTTTTGCACATTGCGAGTAAATCGGACGGTAAACGAAAAAACTAGAGGGTACACAAGCTGGTACCGAAGCTTAAAATCTCGTATTTGTCCCCGTGACCTTGACCTTTGACCTTTGGATGACTTTTTGTTTTTCCTGACGCAAGCTAACGTGCCGGCGAGTCCCTTTTTGCACATTGCGAGCAAATCGGACGGTAAACGAAAAAATTAAAGGGTACACAAGCTGGTACCGAGGCTTAAATTCTCGTATTCGTCCCCGTGACCTTGACCTTTGACATCTAGGTGATGTTTTGTTTTTCCTGACTCAATCTGGGACGCCGGTGAGCCCCTTTTTGCCCATTGCGAGCAAATCGGACTGTAAACAAAAAAAACTAGAGGGTACACAAACTGGTACCGAAGCTTAAAATCTCGTATTTGTCCTCTTGACCTTGACCTTTGACCTCTGGATGCCTTTTTGTTTTTCCTGACGCAAGCTAACGTGCCGGCGAGTCGCTTTTTGCACATTGCGAGCAAATCGGACGGTAAACGAAAAAACTAGAGGGTACACAAGCTGGTACCGAAGCTTAAAATCTCGTATTCGTCCCTGTGACCTTGACCTTTGACTTCTAGGTACTTTTTTGTTTTTTTCTGACGCAAGCTGGGGTGCCGGCGAGTCGTTTAAGTCCCTTTGCGTTTAAATCGGACGGTAAACGAAAAAACTAGAGGGTACACAAGCTGGTGCCGAAGCTTAAAATCTCGTATTCGTCCCCGTGACCTTGACTTTTGACGTCTAAGTGATGTTTTGTTTTTTCTGACGCAAGGTGGGGTGCCGGCGAGTCCCTGTTTGCCCATTGCGAGAAAATCGGACGGTACACGAAAAAACTAGAGGGTACACCATGCTGGTACCGAAGCTTAAAATCTTGTATTCGTCCAGAGGACCTTGACCTTTGACCTCTGGATCACTTTTTGTTTTCCCTGACGCAAGCTAACGTGCCGGCGAGTCCATTTTTGCCCATTGCAAGCAAATCTGACGGCAAACAAAAAAAACTAGAGGGTACACAAGCTGGTACCGAAGCTTGAAATCTCGTATTCGTCCCCGTGACCTTGACCTTTGACTTCTAGGTGATTTATGACCTCTAGGTGAACCTTTAGGGTTCCGGCGAGTCGTTTGAGCCCCTTTGTGATTAAATCGGACGGTAAAGGAAACAATTAGAGGGTACCCCGTGCGATTACATTTCAGTGACCTCTGGAGGTCAAACCATTTGTCCTAGGTCAAAACGGATTGCATATTCGTGCATAACTCGATGAGATCTACCTATATGCTAAGTTTGGGGAAAATCGGAACTCGAGGTTGAAAACGAATACGAATATGACCCTAATTTGACGCACATTAATACAACAATTTGACGCACATACACAAATACAATTTCATCCCTATCTCCGTAACGTGTCCACTTCTACTTATGATATCACCCCAGTAGTCAATTCTGGCGCATGTCTGCGGTCGGTTAAAACTGTTTGATATCACCCCAGTAGTCAATTCTGGCGCATGTCTGCGGTCGGTTAAAACTGTTTTTCGCAAATAACTTTTAAGCAATGATTTTGATATCATCGTGTTCGCCTCGTCGGAACGCGTCGATTCATGCCAATTGTACGTGGTTTAGATCAAATCAAAAGTTCATAGAAGGGGCGGGGCCAAGGCTGTATAAACAGTAGAACACGCCCCCCCCCCCGTCAAGGTGATTGGCAGCTTCATGATTTGGTGACGTCACCCAAGCGCGAAGTTGAATTTTTTCTCCCTTCATCAATGTTAACGCTATGGGAGGTTCAGTGATATTGAGCAAAATGCAAACTCGATTGAGCGATGAGTTAGCAGTGATAGGAAAAAAGTAAGCAAACCATACGAAAGCCACATCCATTGTCTTTTGATACCAGGGTCTACTTTGCCTATGGCTTGTACGAAAACATGTTAAATATGGTCTTATGTGAAAGGAAGTTTCCCTTGCACGCGCACTGCCGGGGGGCTGATTTCCGCGCCCCCCCTGATGTTTTTTATGAATAGGGGAAAAACAGCCTCGCGCAGCGCAACCAAAATTGGCATAGCTGTTTGGGCATCCATTATCCACATGGTGTGGCATTCTTTACCTCGGGTCATCTCAGGTCAGGCCACCAGGTCAAGTAAAGTGACCCCACCTCCTAACATGTTTGCGGTCGTCCCACAGCCAAAGTGATTGACCGACCAGTCTGAAACTCACAGGATGTTATCAGGGCATAAGTACCTACAATTTGTTTATCGCGAATTTGTCATACCGGTGACCTAAAGTCAGGTCGATTTCGTGTTGTGACCTCCCATTATAAGTCAATGGGGAGAAATGAAAATACGTATACATCCATAGGAAACGGCTAAATTTGAACAGTTTTCACCATATCTGTGCCAACTACAAAACCCCATGTCACATTTATGTTCTTTGACCTCTACGAGGTCAACTCAGGTGACCCCCAGGCAGGCAAGTAGCCAGGATTTCGTCCAGGGGGGGGGGGGCGCCTCGAAAGGGCCCCTTTCCGAGCGTTGAAAGGGCCCCTTCCCAAGCGTTGACAGCCCCCCCCCCCACAAAAAAACGCATGAAAAGGCACGTTACAAGGCTGGAAAATGCAGTATGGCAGGTATGGCATGGGCTATACCAACGTTTAGGAGCTGGAGTTAGCAAACTGCCACATCAACTTTGGAACCAGCGACACGAATTTGGAATCAGCTATACCAACTTGGAATATTTTTTTTAAGCTCAAGACCTGGAACTCTTAAACAAATTGCGACGCGGAGCGGCGCGAAAATTTTGAGTATTATACCCTGGGTTGCTTTCTCGTCAATGCGTCGCATTGCGTATGGTGCGGACCTCTAAAATGTATATATTGTGCGTTTAAAAGTGCGGGGAAAAGGTGCTAAAATGAACTATTTTGCCAAATAATATAGGAAAGTAGCAACATAACACATAAATGCGCCGAGAAACTGACCGATTTATTTCCTAACCCGCATATAATTGAATTTTTAGTTAAATTACGCCGCGGAGCGTCGCGAAAATTTTGAGTTTGATTCCCTGTACAAATGTATTCTTACTGTTGAAAGGCCCAAGGTCCCTTCAGATCGTCTAGGGGCCCCTCTGACCTTTTCTACGCCTTTCCGACCTGTTCAGGGACTCATCTGGGATCCGCGAAGCGAAAAGACATGATGTGGAGTGGGTGATATAATATATATATATATATATATATATATATATATATATATATATATATATATATATATATATATATATATATATATATATATATATATATATATATATATATATATAATACAAAGAGGGCTTACTCTACAGGAAAAAAATAAAATCGGATCTTTCGGGTATATTGTAGCACCCTGACGAAGGGTGTTACAATATACGCGAAAGCTCCGCTTTTAATATTTGTATTGTGGAGTAAGTCCTCTTTGTATTTAATGTTCATCTGCGATATCTACGTGCTTTGACCCTTCCGGTCTCACCAGATACTCCTCTGACCTTCCAAGAAGCCCCTTTTGTGTGTCAAGGGGCCCATTCGGCCTGTTCAGAGGTCCTTCCGACCTGGCCAGGGACTGCACTGGCTGCTTTGTCGCCCTGCCGACATGCTCAGGGGCAGAGGCGGCCGATTGCGGGGCGCAGGGTACCCAAAATCCCCCCCCCCCTCAAATGAAAATCCTGGGGAGGGGAAGGGTCATGTTGCCCCAGATTGAGCAGGCTAAAATCTGGGGGGGGGGGGGTAAAACTACCCTTTGCCCCCAGGATTTTCGACTGGGGGGAATTTTGGGTACCCTGCCCCCGCAATCCGCCGCCCCTGCTCAGGGGCCCCTCCGACCTGCCCAGGGGCCCCTCCAGTCTGGCTAGGAACTCATCCGGCATGTTCAAGGGGCCTTCCGACCGGCCCAGGGCCCTTTCGGTCTAGCCAGGGGCCCCTCTGACTTGCACAGGAGCCCCTCCGATCGGCCCAGCGACTCTTCTGGTCGGCTTGCGCTGGCTGCTTTGTCGCTCTTGCCGACATGCTCAAGGGGCCCTCCGACCTGCCCTGGAGCCCCTCCGTGCTGGCCAGGAGCCACTTCGGCATGTTCAGGGGCCCTTCTTACCCGCCCAGGGGTCCTTTCGGTCTGATCAGGGGTCCCTCCGAACTGCGCAGGGGCCCTTTTAACTTTCCAATGGCCCTCTGGTCTCTCCAGGGGCCCTTTAACCTTATAAGGGGCCCTTCCGACCTAGCAAGGGACTGCGCTGGCTGCTTTGTCGCCTTACGACATGCTCCGAGGGCCCTCCGACCTGCCCTGGGGCCCCTCCATGCTGGCTAGGGGCTTATTCGGCATGTTCAGGGGCCCTTCTGACCCACCTAGGGGCCCTTTCGGTCTGGTCAGGGCCCCTCTGACCTGCACAGGGGCCCTCTTAACTTCACAGGGGCCCTCTGGTCTGTCCAGGGGCCCTCCAACCTGCTCAGGGGCCCTTATGACCTGGCAAAGGACTGCACTGGCCGCTTTGTCGCCCTGTCGACATGCTCAGGGGCCTCTCAACCTGCCCAGGGGCCCCTCTGTACTGGCTAGGGGCCCATTCGACGTGTTCAGGGGGCCCATTCGACGTGCTCAGGGGGCCCTCTGACCCGCTCAGGGGCCCTTTCGGTCTTGACAGGGGCCCCTCTGACATGCACAGGGCTCTTTTGAACGTCCAAGGGGCCCTCTGGTCTTTCAGAGAGGGCCCTGGTGACCCTAAAGGGCCTCTGAAGTCCGCTAAACTCTCTAAAGACCACGCTTCGTGTAGTAAAGAGCCTATGATACCACGCTTCACGCGGTCTCGTCGGCCCTTTTCGGCGCGCTGCGCGCGCGGAAAAGGGCCCTCCTGCTCTTGGCCTCTAGGGGGGGGGGGGGGGGGGGCGGCCGCCCCCGCCGCCCTCCCCTTGGCTACGTGCCTGCCCCGAGGTCACGTATGTTTTTTCTTCAACAACTCTTTACCAAATAAAGATAGAGCAATGAGGTTTTCACCATTGTATTTGGCTTGCCGAGACAAAGCATTTAATATAAAAGTTGACCTTGACCTGATCTCAGGTCAGGCCATTTTTTGGATATGGCCTAACTAGTTCACCGAATATATTTTGTGATGCGTCTCGACGAGACAAACACAATCTTTAAGGTGTAATCGGTTTCATTCTATCATGCTTCTGTCAAAAGGTATTCCTAAAAAACAATTCGGCGATTTTTACGATGTTCAAATTCAGTAAAATGACGTCATTTTAAGAAAAAACCCGCCTTGGTGATTCTGATACCTAATTTATCACAATTGCAATTAACAACGATTTACCTGGGCCTAGATCTATTTTAACAAATTACATAAGAATAAGAATATACACATCCCAAAAGTGATTCATAACATGACGTCACTTAAATAAAAAATCCATACTCATTTTATAATTGAATTACTGCATGTCTCATAAGTGCCAAATATGCCGATGAAGCGCTGCTACCATATTCAAACCATATTTGAATATTCGAATATATTCGAATTAATATACCATATTCGAATTAAAAGTACAAAAGGCATACAAGTACTAACAAGATATATAAGCAAGCAGAATTAGCATCCCCTGTAAGCCAGAATCAGGGAAAAGCTCACTTACCAAAATGATGCCCAAAACAAATAAGCCCACAGCAAGGCAGCTTAGGCTAATAGCCCTGACAGATGCTTATTACAAGCTTTACATGTGTATGATAAGAGCAAAAGTTGAAGAACATTTAAAGGCTAATGACGAACTGATGGAAATTCAAGCAGGTTCCACGAGTAGAGGACGGGTAGAAGATAACCTGTTTATCCTGAATTACTGTGTAGAAGAATCCTATCGCAAAAAGAAGCAGTTTGTCACAGCAATTGATTATGCAAAAGCATTTGACTCTATCAAGAGAAGCAAGCTGATAGAAGTGATGAAGAAATATAAGATACATCCAGACATCATAAGTTCAGTTGCTACCATATGTAGAACTGATTACACAAGAATTAAGCTGAACAATGATACTGAAGAGGTCCTCAATGTAACTAGTGGGGCATTAGCCGCAGAGGTGGAGAATTGTCAAAATGTCAGGGGGTGCTTTTCACCCGCGGCTCTCAAATCCAAGTTGTAGCGAGAGGACGAGGAGAGAGGTTGGCGGCCGTTATGGCCGCTTAAAGGAAATGGTTCACCTTCAACATTAGTTTTAAACTGAGATAGCAGTTTTGTAGCCCGTGTTGGGAAACCCCTACACTGAGAGAAAAGGTTACTAGGGGTGGTTAGTTTAGGGCTAGTGTCAAAAATTACGAGGCCTTTACTAACCACCCCTAGTAAAACGTACTAGGGGTATTACCACCGGTTTTAATAGGGACCTGGTAAAATTTACCAGCCCGAAACCATGAGTTTGTCAAAGCTAACTAGCCCGGTTACGACGGGGGTAGTACGCTTACTAGCCCGGTTACGACGGGGATAGTCACGCTTACTAGCCTGGTTACGAGGGGGTAGACTCAGTGGCGGATCCAGGATTTTCTAAGGCAGGGGGCTTCAGGCCCGAGGGCGGCATATTTCCTCGGTAACAGGGGCGGCATGGTCCAAAGGGGCGGCAATCCAATATGTCAATTAAACGGGTCAAATATGCCTCTTCCTTAACCCTCCCCCCCCCCCGGGGGGGGGGGGGGGGGAGGCAGAATCTGCCCCTCCCGGATTTTCTCAGTATCTTGAAAACTATGATAGATATTGACGTGAAACGTTCCGTACCTTATGTTGCATCCATTTTACGTCTTCTCTCAACATGTCAGTTGGGCAAACTACAGAGGCGATACAAAATAGATCAATCAATTTTTAGATTTTGTTATGCCCATATTTGGGCATACATGCAGTATCAAACTGTGAGGCCTGTCATTAGGACAATTCGGAGCAACATACGCATACTCGGAGGTTAAAAAGTATCGGAGAACATGTTGTCCATCAATATATCGGAATAATAAATGTGACCATATTCGGTAATTCCCCTTATTCCACGTAAATGACGATCTAAATATTGATTCCGCGACGCAACAACCACAGTGTGAAATACATTTTTAGATAGGTCGTCAGCCGGCTAATCCAATTTTAGATCATGAAGTCAGGAAGCGAATCAAAATTAAATCGCTGAGGCTGCTGCGAGTGCCGAAATTGAGATCGCCGACCCTTACTTTGGCCATATCTGCCAAAGTAGGGATCTGATCATACAAGTACAAGACAATATGATGGCGCGATTCGTGCAGTTTCAACCGGAAAAATCCAGGGGTGATGGGCATTTTTTAGGGGTGATAGGGTGTTTGAAGGTGTGAATGTCAAGAAAACAATACATTTTTAGATCGGATCTCCTTATAAGGGCATGCTCCGCCCATTTTGATGACGTCACGGCCTAATTTTTGATCGATCCATTTTTAGATCGCCTCCCCGTAGTTTGCCCAACTGATGTCACTTAACCTGCGCGGCGCTGGGGGGGATAAATTTTACCCCCCCCCCCCTCCCGGATTTTCTCCATAACTTGACAACTATGACAGATATCAAAATGAAACTTACGGTAGCTTATGGTGCATCAATTCTACATCTTCTGCCATTTTTTTTTTAATTCGTGAAAATTTTGGCAGATAATGACGTTTTAGTGACGTCATGCCATGTCATTTTTGGTGAAAAAACCGTTAAATGTTTGAAAAATCGTAGAAAATAGCGTGTTACTGCAAATTGCAAATAAAAGACGTCAAAAGAAGGGAAATAACATTGTCTTTGACATGGCTATCTCATATTTTAAAATTTTGGGTTTTTGACCCCCAAAAATGCAAAAAACTGATTTTTTTGGAAGAATTTCCACAAAAGTTTTTTGTTTGAAGATTTTCAAAAAAACGGAAGATGTATTAGAGAACCGAATATGAACGATGTTCAAACCAAATTTCAAAGCAATTTCTTTATTTTTGACTGACTTATGGCTCTCTAAGAACAAGTAACTCATGACGTCATTTTTTTTAAATTGCGTTTTTGGGCTTTTACTGACCAGATACAGACAAATAAATGCCACCACTGTATTTCCAAGACAAAACTTGTCTAGAAACATGCAATGTTTATTTAGATTAATCAATTTCAAATTTTGACCTTATTGTGACCTGACCTTGACCTGAGGACTATTATATGGTGTCAGGCTGTGAAAATTGCTGCTTCTATCGAATTATACGTGTAAAATAACCCATACAACATGTGTCGCATGGCTTTCGTAGACCTGTGACCTTGTGTGACCTGACCTTGACCTTGACCTTTGCTTACAATTTCACTTTTACGTATGCGAGAAATGCATTATACACTCTGGAGCACTTTGTGAGATAATAGTTGCAATATAAGGCTTTGGATGGAAAGTATAGCCCAAAAACTCAAATACTTACATTTTACATTTGACCTGACCGTGACCTGACATGTGACCTTATTTTAAGAATTTCGAGTATGCATACGATTCTTCTCGTTGAGAGCTTGCGATCGCCGCATTGCGCGTCTCGATGCGGTTATTGGTTCGGAAGATACGAGGGGGGTAAAATTTACCCCCCAGCGCCGCGCGTTCGGCTGGAGACCCCAGCGCCGCGCGGGTTAAATTAGTGAAGTAGTTAAGGAGATAATAACGTTTAAGTGACGTCAGGTCATGCCATTTTTGGTGGAAAAACGATAAATGTTTGAAAAACCGTAGACAATCGAGTTGCAAAGCAAATTGCACAAAAAAATGAAAGAAAATGCAATTTTCTTCAAAAAGGCTATCTCGGATTTGCATTTTTGTTAGTTTTGGACAACAAACTGATTTGTTTAGGAAAAATCCCACTAAATATAAATTTTCAAAGATATAACAAAATGGAATATATATATATATTGGATAACCAAGTATGAACGATACCCACACCAAAATTCAAAGTAAAATCTTATTTAATGTCAAAGCACGGGGGACGCTGTAGCGCCCAAAGTTTGCGTCTGATTGCAACACAAATGGTCTCAAACGATGCCCGTGCCCATTTCCAGGATGACAAGCATTCTTAGAGTAAATTTGTTACCCGTGCCCTTCAAGGTCAAAGGACGGGGAACGCTGTAGCGCCCAACTTTGGGTACTAACTTGAAGGTCACGAGGCACAACTCTAAGAATGCTTATCATTCTGGAAATGGAAAGGACGGGGGAAAAATCCCGTCCTTTGACCCTGAATTTGACATTGAAGGTCATGGGGTTTGACCTTGAAGGTCACGGGGCACAACTCTGAACATTCTTGTCATCTTGGAACTGGCACAAGGAATCGTTTGAGACCAATTTTTCGCGATCGGACGGTAACTTTGGGCGCTACAGCGTTCTCCATCGTTTGACCTTGAATTTGATCTTGAAGGAGACCAGTAAGGTCAAAATGGACCCGATTTTTGTAAAGCAGGAGGTTCGTTTTGACCTTAGTCCTTAGGACCAAATCGCGTACAAATCGGTGACCGACACTGAAAACGTTTCTGTGGAGCTGTGGACATCATGGACATTGGACATTCATCCAAGCTATTTTTAGGCGCCCCGAGTGTGAAAGGTACAATACGTCAGCACCTTCAACGCCTCGCCAGGCATATTACAAAAGTGTCACGGTTATTTCATGGGGGTCCAGGCCTCTTCGTAGGCGCCATCCAGGGCGCTATCGGGAGTGTGGGAAGGGTGCAAAAGCGTGTTATTGGTTTCGAAGGTCACGGATGCCCGGTCGCCGTCGGAGGGAAGCTGAGGGCGTCAGGGTGCCACCATTCTGAGTGCACCGGGGCACCGCATCGCTTTCGGGCCGGCAAGGTGCCATCCGGGGCGGTATGATGGGCGGTATGACCTTCCGAGGGTAGCAAGAGATGCTTTCCGAAGGTGGCAAGACGTCTTCCGAACTCCGAAGGTGGCACATTGCACTCTGAGGGCGGCAAAATGTCTTCCGAGGGCGGCAAAATGTTTTCCGAGGGCGAACTGATGCTTTCCAAGGGCGGCATAATGAGCTCTGAGGGCGGCAAGATGTCTTACAAGGGCGGCAATATGTCTCCGAAGGCGGCATGATGCCTTCCAAGAGCAACATAATGCGCTCTGAGGGCAGCAGGATGCCTTCCGAGGGCGGCATATTGCACTCCAGAGGCGGCATAATGTGCTCTGAGGGCGGTAAGATGCCTTCCGAGGGCCACAAAACATCTTCCGAGGTCGGCATAATGCACATCCGAGGACGGCAAAATGTCTTCCGAGGGCGGCAAGATGTTTTCCGAGGGCGGCATGATGCTTTCCGAGGGCGGCATAATGCTCTCTGGATTCTGAGGAGGGCATGATGCCTTCCGAGGGCGGCAAGATGTCTTCCGAGGGCGGCATGAAGCCTTCCAAGAGCGGCATCATGCGCTCTTAGGGCGGCAGGATGCCCTCCGAGGGCGACAAGACATCTTCCGAGGGCGGCATAATGCACTCCGAGGGCGGCAAAATGTCTTCCGAGGGCGACACGATGTTTTCCGAGGGCGACACGATGTTTTCCGAGGGCGGCATGATGCCTTCCGAGGGCGGCATGATGCCTTCCGAGGGCGGCATGATGCCTTCCGAGGGTGGCATGATGCCTTCCGAGGGCGGCATGATGCATTCCGAGGGCGGCATGATGCCTTCCGAGGGCGGCGATGTACCTTCTGAGAGCGGCATAATGCGTTGTGAGGGCGGCAAGCTGTCTTCTGAGGGTGCCAGGTTGCCTTTCAACAGTGCTACGACTATGTCGGTAGACACAAAGGCTCCCTGGCAGCCTCCCGAGAACGCTACAGCGCCTTCGGCGCCGGTAAATGCTTTGCAAGAACGTCGTCGCGGCGCCTTCGGCGCCGCGGTGCCCGAGGGCGTCGTTTTCTAAGGCAGGGGGCTTCAGCCCCTACGCCCCCCCCTGGATCCGCTACTGGGGGTAGTACGCTTACTAGCCCGGTTACGACGGGGGTAGTCACGCTTACTAGCCCGGTTACGAGGGGTAGTCACGCTTACTAGCCCTGTTACGACGGGGGTAGTCACGTTTACTACCGCAAATACCAGGGTTCAGCGACGGTTACTAACCCTGGTACTAGGGGTATAGTAAGTGGTACTACCTCTCTTACCAGGGGAATTCCCTTTCTTACCAGCCAACTTACCACATATCCACCAGTTACTGCAGCTTTTGCGTTGACTATTTTTCGCCCGAATATCTCAACAGGCAATTTTTTTTTTCCGGAACGAGATTTATTCGTACAGTAAACAGAGTTGAAACATCTGACATGACAGTTATTACAGCAAACACGCGGCTGATCGCCTGCTCGGGAACGCCCCCGAGCAGGCGATCACCGTGTTTTGCCACCGAGGGGCAAAACACGGTTTCAGAACCTTTGGGGGCCATGACCAATTAGCACCCTGGATCCGCCCTTGGGTTGCTGTATTGCAACAAGATTATTCTATAAAAATATGCATGAAATAGGTTTCACATGCATACAAAATCACATGGGAGCAAACAAAACTATACCCCAAATTTCCTGGGAAGTTTGTTGACATTGTTCAAGAACAATTGAAAGTTCGGAGATGATACCTCTGCCTGCATACGTACCTAACTAGGAATTAATACCATGCAAACTGTTCATAATGCAGTTAATACACTACCAACCAAGAGCAACAAGCATAAAGTACAACTTAACATGTGAGCACTCACCCCTCCAACACACGTAGCACGCATTCACGGTGGAACACTTCCGCACTCACGTCACGCAGTCTCTGCAGTTGCGAATCGATACACTGTACAAAATATTGACAAGCTATATGTCAAAACAAGGGCTTCAAACAAGCCATCGCCCTGTTGGTATTCAAATAACACAACCTTATAAGAGTCTGGGCAGGGTAAGAATACCTGTAGAATACCTGGGCAGTGTAAGTAGCCTTGTTTTGAAATAAGGGATCAGGCTTACCCTTGTCACTAAGCTATTCGAACAACACACAGCATGGTTTGGGATTGGTTTTTGCCTTCTTAAATGAAAAGGTCCATCCTCCTTCATTTACCAGCTGCTGACAAGCCTCATGCTGCATATGGAAATAGACACAGACTCGCCATGCTCAGCTGATCCAGCTTTGACACGCTGTTCCCATGCATATAGATTACGAAGCAGCCCATTTAGGTGACCTTGGTGTTTGTTGATGATGTCATTGGTTTGGGACTTGTGGAAGGATGATTTTGCAGGCTTGATAGCTAACGAGTCGCCACGCCGGCACCAAGGGTGTCCGGACAATTCTTCGTCCAGCATTTCTTCGTAGCGCATTTCTTCGTCCGCAAATCTTCGTCGCGCGTTTCTTCGTAGCGCATTTCTTCGTCGCGCGTTTCTTCGTCTCGCATTTCTTCGTATCGTCAAATCATCGTCTCGCATTTCTTCGTATCCGCGAAACTTCGTATACGCAAATCTTCGTATCGTAAATATTCGTCTACGCAAATATTCGTCTACGCAAATCTTCGTCCGCAAATCTTCGTCCGCAAATCTTCGTCCGCAAATTTTCGTCCGCAAATCTTCGTCCGCAAATCTTCGTCCGCAAATATTCGTCCGCAGTTTTGCATTTGACTTTTTGCCTTTTTGACTTTTTGCATTTTAATTTTTGCCTTTTTTACTTTTATCCATTACGACTTTTTGCCTCTTTGACTTTTTGCATTTGACTTTTATCCTTTTGACTTTGCATTTTACTTTTTGTCTTTTTGGTGTTTTGACTTTTTGCATTTGACTTTTATCCCATTTGACTTTTTGCCCGTTTGACTTTTTGCGTTTGCCTTTTTGCCATTTTACTTTTTGTCCGTTTGACTTTTTGCCGTTTTGACTTTTTGCATTTGACTTTTAGCCTATTTGACTTTGCATTTGACTTTTTGTCTTTTTGACTTTTTGGTGTTTTGACTTTTTGCATTTGACTTTTATCCCATTTGACTTTTTGCCCGTTTGACTTTTTGCGTTTGACTTTTTGCTTTTTGCCTTTTTGCCATTTTGCTTTTTGTCCGTTTGACTTTGCATTTGACTTTTTGTCTTTTTGACTTTTTGGTGTTTTGACTTTGCATTTGACTTTTATCCCATTTGACTTTTTGCCCGTTTGACTTTTTGCGTTGTCAATCGGACGTGCGGTTGCAGAGATATGAGCTTCTCAAAAGCGTCGCCACGGAAGCGCTCATAATTACGCAAATCTTCGTAGAGTAGGCACGAATATTTGCGGACGAAGAATTGCGGACGAAGATATGCGGACGAAGAATTGCGGACGAAGATTTGCGGACGAAGACTTGCGGACGAAGAATTGCGGACGAAGATTTGCGGACGAAGATTTGCGTAGACGAAGATTTGCGTAGACGAAGACTTGCGATACGAATAATTGCGTAGACGAATATTTGCGGATACGAAGAAATGCGAGACGAATATTTGCGGATACGAAGAAATGCGAGACGAAGAAACGCGCGACGAAGAAATGCGGAGACGAAGATTTGCGGACGAAGAAATGCGGACGAAGAAATGCCCGACGAAGAAATGCGGGACGAAGATTCGTCATGGAACCGGCACCAAGATGTGTCGCCATTTTTGTTTGCGACTGAATATTTGCTGTGATCTCCGGGAGTAGCGAGCTGTGCGTGCCTGAAAACATTGTACCTATGCTGGTAAGTTTTGTTTTCATGGCCTGCAAATGTTTTGACATACTGGCAAAGCGATTTCCTTTAATTCTGATACCTAATACACCCTTTTTAGTTTGCTTTTGGCCGACGTTCGAAAACTCAGGTAAAACTGTTCTTTGGGTGAGGGAGATGCAAATTTGAAATGATAGTTTTCATATATGCAATCCCTCACAACTGTGTTTCTTTAGAACTGCAGTTTCTTTTCTATTTACATGATTCATTTAATTTATTGCTATGAATATTGTCATTTGATGGCACAGCCAAGCTTTTTGACCAAGCTCAAGTGACGTGATTCCACTCTTGCAATGGTGATGGATCGTCAGCATCTTCCCTGATACATGAGGTAGGGGTGGTTTAGGTGCAACCAGGTTGACCTTGGTGTGATGGCTGTCGGTGGCAAGATCACATTTACGTTTAATGTTATTTCTTGTAAGAAGCAAGATTCAAATTGTGGAAGCTTGAGAAATTTAGGTATTAGCTGCACAGGCATCACACTTCCGTACACCAACTGTAGGTAGTGTAACAAGGGTCGGACAGTACAGCCCGCTTGATGACGTCACTGGGAGGGTATTTTTCACTATCAATCGTAACTTTCCAGGGTGTATCCTATGTAGTTTTATCCTTGATAGTTTGACTGACTGATTGAGGAACAGAGCCGTCTTCAGGCAACAATGGAGGAGAGAGGGGAGGGGGGCAGAGGCGTTCTCAGGGAGCAGTGATTTGTTTCCACCACCAATAGTGAAAAATACTCTCCCAGTGATGTCATCAAGCCGGCTTCACCACCTGCCCCTTGTTGCGCTACCTACAGCTGGTGTACGGAAGTGTGATGCCTGCATAGCTAATACCAAAATTTGATGGTCTCTTTTATTACCACAAGATGAAATAATCCCTACACTGTTTCCACCAGTCAAGTAAATTTAGAAAAAAGGCTGGAAAATTATGGCATGTATAAAATATGAGCCAATTGTTTTATTATATTAGAAATTCAAAGCAGCATCCTGTCTTGTTTCACCACAAAATGCAATCTGTTTGTATAGGTGGCTATACTAACAGCAGTGCATTATTGTCCCGATCAAGCATTGCTAACATATACCGATACCCACTTATAGCATGCATAATGTACAGGATTGTAATGTATAATTATTCCTTTGATTGATGTGATCAGCTAAAATGGCTTAACATGTTCATTATCGTTGAACACATACAAAGTTAACCAATTTTAAACTTCACATCCTTTATCTGAACATGTTCCAAAACAAAAATGCATAAAAATGTCAGCCTGAACACTCCTTGAATTTAATGCGATAGGTAACAATATTGGTGTTGCGACGTGATCTCCTGTCTGGTCACTCACATGGTGTCATCGACATGAGGTGTGCAACAGTCAATTTTTTTTTTGGGGGGGGGGGGGGGCGTTCTGTCTCATTCCAAGTCATTTTGATTTTAGAGCATTGCCAAACGGTTTTGCAATGTGAACAAACTGTTTTGAGAAATGTCTAAATTATCGCACTTGGTTGTGGAGAAGCTCCAATATGAAATGCAACAATGACGATCCTTTTAGAATGAACACAATTTTTTTTCTTCAGATGTGCTATTTTCTACCTGCACAATGTTAAAGTTTTGCCCAATGACAAACTGAAATCTGATTGTGGCGACTAGTTTTGCAGATATGTCAACTGTTCTGCACCAACCACGCGGGGAAGGGCGCCAAGTTTGGTCCTGTATTGAAACAGTTTGGACGATTGGCCATGCTCAATTGAATAAAGGTGTAATATGATATTAACATCATAACTACCATTACCTAAGCTTCAGGATATGCTAAACTTTTGCTATGATGCAAATGCTTTCTTCATTGACAATCTGAGCTCTGTTTGACTTTGACCTTAGATATAGCTACATATGCAGGGATGTAGTTTATAGTTATATACACCAACTGTACTATCACTATCAATCGTAACTTTCCAGGGTGTATCCTATGTAGTTTTATCCTTGATAGTTTGACTGACTGATTGATTTGACTGACTGATTGAGGAACAGAGCCGTCTTCAGGCAACGATGGGAGGGGGGGGGGGGGGGGGGGGGGGGGGCAGAGGCGTCGGCTGTCTCAGGGAGCAGTGATGGTGGAAAACAATTGTTGAGGATGTCGATGACACCATAATGAGTGACCAGACAGGAGATCACGTCGCAACACCAAATATTGTTACCTATGGCATGAAATTCAAGGAGTGTTCAGGCTGACATTTTTATGCATTTTTGTTTTGGAACATGTTCAAATAAAGGATGTGAAGTTTAAAAATTGGTTAACTTTGTATGTGTTCAATGATAATGGGACATGTTAAGCCATTTTAACTGATCACCATCAATCAAAGGAATAATTATACCATTACAATCGTGTACATTATGCATGCTATAAGTGGGGAAATGATTGGGGTGCTCAAGACCTTTTTCAATACCAGCCCCTCAGTTGTTGCAATGTGTGTCAGTATTTAAACCCTACAAGAAACCACTGGCCCTGTGGCTTTTTATGAAATACCCAGGTTTTTCCAACCCTTACCTTTTTTTTCTTCTTTTTTTATGTATTCTTTGTATTCTTACCTTGTTGGGTTCCATCATGTAACATGTTGGGGAAGGGGCATTTGAGGAAAGTCATGAAGGAGAGAGAGAACCCTATATAGATGAATAAGGACACACCATGCCAGTCATATTGCACATCACTGGCTGTCTATTGAGTATTAACAAACAATATTTGACTGGAATTGTGCGTCTTACAGGTATAAGTCTTAGTTTTGCTCATTGCTGTCCTAATTATATAAATGGAACACACTTTTTCATATTAAAAAAGTGATGATGCAAGCATTCCCATTGATTGGAAAATAATAGGAAGTGCCTGACTTTCTAGCGATGTTGGGAGTCAAGTGTTGCACAACAGTGATTTCTACCTGGCAGATTCAAATTTTGACATAGTGATGATGCATATTCCTTCCCTTGTTGTGACAAAATTCAACCTTTAAGTCAGTTTTTTGTCATTGATGATGATGTGGTCATGCAATATTTGCTTAAAGGGAATGTTTTCACCTTTTTATTGGTTTTGAACTGAGATAGCCATTATCTTTGGCCTTTTATTGAAATGTCGAAAATACTAAGGTCATTTTCCCCAAAACTTAGCCGTTTTTTAAGCAATTTAATTTTCCCATTTGCAAAATGGGGTCCCTAGGCTAGTGCCCGCCGCTGATTGGCCGACAGCCACTTTTTCAGCCAATCCCACTTTGTCAGCCAATCAGCGGCGGTCTATAGCTCAATAATGACGTCATCATCCCAAATTTAAAACCTTAATTTGTATAAAGTTTAAGTGACTTTTCTAGAGAAAAATATCACCATCGTTTTCAGCAGCACTTAATTCCTTCATATTTTCGACTACAGCCAGCCATATATTTGACAATTTCTGGAAAGGTGAACATTCCCCATTAAGATGTAAAAATAACCAATGATTATTATAATTGAAATGAATGAGTGCCTGATAAAGATTTGTTATTGGACAAGCAAAAAGGCGAGTTCAATAAGAAATCTTTCAGGCATGAGTCCATTAAATATTGTACATGCGACTTATTTGCAACATGGTGATGATCCAAGAACAAAAGTGCTTATTGGATCCTGTAGAGTCCAATAACACTTCAGGTGCTTCCCCCATTGGCCTTCAGCATTGCAATCCATAACTAAGCCATAAAGTATGCATTTTATTAGTAAAATATATGTAGCATGTGCTGAATATAATGATCTCTCAGTTGCAATGATAATAGGTTTGTATAAGATTATTGGGCATGATCAGTTTGTTCAGGGAGCATATGCACAGGTGTTAACAGGTGGACACGTGTGATTTCCACTAAGACAGTGACCACTGATGAACTGATATAACTTTTTTGGCCTCTAGCAGTT
>JAXIVJ010015903.1:0-12500 GCA_036785665.1 Chirona hameri
TATCTCAGATTTGGGAAAATATTGGTTTTTGACCCAACACAAATATTTTTTGTGAAAAAATGCCCTTAAAATCTACATTTCGAACATTAAAAAAAAAAACGGAAATATGTTGAAAAACCACATGCGGATAATAGCCAAACCAAATTTTAAAGCAATAGCTTTATTTTTGACTGACTTATCGCTCCCTAAGTATGAGTAACTGATGACGCCATATTTAGAAATTGCGTTTTTGGTCTTTTATGACAAGATACAAACAAATAAATGCCAGGATTGTATTTCAGAGACGAAACTGGTCTAGACATATGGCTTTTGTATTTATATTGATCAATTTCACATTTTGACCTTATTGACCTGACCTTGACCTTATATGGTATCAGATTGTGAAAATTCGCTGCGGTTATTGATTCGAAAGATAACCAGGCGGCGAAAACGCCCGCCCCCCCCCCCCCCCCCCCCCCCCAGCCAATGGCGTCCGGCTGAGACCCAAGCCAAGCCGGGTTAAGTTTACAAACATACCTGGACAGTGGACACGGACCTGACCTGGATAGTGGACACGACCTGAGCAGGACCGGTTTACTAACGCCACCTGGCGTCCAACGTAACCACTGCCACCGGTCGCTGGCCACCCCTCCACCTGGCGTCCAACGTAACCACTGCCACCGGTCGCTGGCCACCCCCTCCACCTGGCGTCCAACGTAACCACTGTCACCGGTCGCCGGCCACCTCCTCCACCTGGCGTCACGTAACCACTGCCACCGGTCGCTGGCCACCCCTCCACCTGGCGTCCACGTAACCACTGCCACCGGTCGCTGGCCACCCCCTCCACCTGGCGTCCAACGTAACCACTGTCACCGGTCGCCGGCCACCTCCTCCACCTGGCGTCCAACGTAACCACTGCCACCGGTCAACGGCCACCTCCTCCACCTGGCGTCCAACGTAACCACTGCCACCGGTCGCTGGCCACCTCCTCCACATGGCGTCCAACGTAACCACTGCCACCGGTCGCCGGATATCCCAGTGAGAAGTAAATAGCGGGCGCCGAAGCGTCCCGAACCCGGCTGTGTTACCTGTGTTAACCTTAGATGTGGTCAAACCTTTGGCTCAGAGGTGTCGATTTAAAAAAAAAACGTTTGGGGGGGGCACACAGGGCGGATCCAAGGGGCCATCGTGGACATGGCCTTCCCCAGATCGACTGATATCGGTTAAAATTGACATATTCCTGATTTGATCACTACAGGGCAATACCAGTTTAATTTACAGCAAATTACAGAAAAGTACCGACGATCTCTTATATGAGAGGCACCGAAAATATCAATCTTGATGATGACGGATCTGGGATCCAGACGGATTATCATATAAAACGGTGTCTAAGATATCGGATTCCGGTGCATCTTCGGCCAATTTGAAGGCGATTCAATGATCTCACCCCCCCCCCCCCCCCCCCCCCCCCGTGGAGGTCAGGCGGGCCCCTCTGGCGACCGAGTGAGGGCCCCCTGGGCCGAAGGCCCCAGTGTTTTCGATGGTGTCAGGCGCCCGCAAAACGCCCTTACGTCGCATAAAAGAACGCCCACGAACCTAAAAAAAATCGTAGCACGAATAAATAACAGCACTTGCTTGTCTGTTAAAGGCACGTATATGTACATACGTAGAAAGGGCCCCAGCCAGTGTGAAAGGATCCTTTACCAACTGTTAAAGGGCCCTGCCGATCTGCAGAGGGCCCCGCCGACATTTAGAGGGCCCCTGACGGTTGTAGAGGGCCCTCTGCCGGTCTTTATAGGGCCCTGCCGATCTGTAGAGGGTCCCTGCCGATCTGGGAGAGGGCCCTCTGCCGGCCTTTAGAGGGCCCTGCCAATCTGTAGATCGCCCAGCCAATCTGTAGATGGCCTCTGCCGGCATTTAGAAGGCCCTGCCGACCTTTAGAGGGCCCTCTTCCAGGCTTTAGGGGCCCTGTCGATCTGCAGAGTGTCCCAGCCAATCTGTAGAGGGCCCTCTGCTGGCCTTTAGAGGGCCCTGCCGATCTGTAGAAGGCCCTCTGCCGGCCTTTAGAGGGCCCTGCCGATCTCCAGATGGTCATCTGCCGGCCTTTAGAGGCCCCTGCCGATCTGTTAGAGGGCACGCTGCTGTCCTTTAGAGGGTCCCGTGGTGGTAAAGGTGGTCTGCCGGTCGAGCGCCGGTGAGGCTCTCGAAGGAAGACCAGTAAAAGTTCTTATTGTTTTTCAGTGTATGCTAGTAACGTCTGAGAGCCGAGAGGAGTAGAAGGCTTTGACAATGTACGAGTATTAAGGGGCACTCATTCGGTTCACACATACACAATAAGCATACATCATGCACTCAACCAAGCACACCCATAATTAATACATATCATCTTCCGATTAACACATGAATACCATGCTTTGACCTAAACGACGAAAAGTGATAATAATACAACTCATGAGGCAAAGAAAAGGAAGAGACAAAAAAATACAAAAATATGTTACATAAAGCAATCGATCGATGCACCGAAGAAAAGCTTAAATCTGAGCACGAGTAACTTGTGATAATGACAGGATGACAATTACCAAGACAATTCTTCAAGCAACAGAGGCACGATCGGCATTGAGGAGATAATTTCGGATAACTATCTATAATGTTTGCTTATTCTTTGTATTCGTATTCGTATTCGTTTATTAAGATTCGTCCACGTAGCAATGGCGGCGCCACCATAGGGGGCAGGGGTGGCAGACTGCCACCCCTGCCGTGACACTGGGGTGGCATTGTCACCCCTAAAATGTAGGGCCACCGTCCAAATTTACCGGTGATGTTTTGCTAAAATTGTGTATTCCGACCGCTGCGAACATATGGAACAGTTCCCTTCGTCGACCAATGCAAATGTTTAGTCACGTTAGCCTATATTGCTATTCAAAACTATACTATCCAGTCATGGCCATAATATTCGCCAATTTGACCCAAACTTTCGCTCTCTAACGGGTATTCTAACTTGATTTATCTAAACGAGAGCACGCCAATGCAACCGCTGTGCCGGCGCCACTGGGCGGGGCAGGACAGGGTGGCGGCAGCGGGCAGAGCAGGGCCAAGCAGGGCGGGGCAGGGTAGGGTGGGGCGGGGAAGAGGCGGGGCAGAGGCAAGACAGGGCCAGGACAGGGAAGGACAGGGCAGGACAGGGCAGGACAGGGCAGGACAGGGCAGGACAGGGCAGGACAGGGCATGATAGGGTAGGGCAAGACAGGGAAGGGCAGGACAGGGCAGGACAGGGCAGGATAGGGCAGGGCATGGCAGGGCAGGACAGGGCAGGACAGGGCAGGATAGGGGGCAGAGCAGGACAGGGCAGAATATGGGGGGCAGGGCAGGACAGGGCAAGATAGGGAGGCAGGGCAGGGCAGGATAGGGAGGAAGGGCAGGATAGGGAGGCAGGGCAGGACAGGGCAGGATAGGGGGCAGGGCAGGGCAGGGCAGGGCAGGGCAGGGCAGGGCAGGGCAGGGCAGGGCAGGGCAGGGCAGGGCAGGGCAGGGCAGGGCAGGGCAGGGCAGGGCAGGGCAGGACAAGGTAGGGCAGGGCAGGGCAGGGCAGGGCAGGGCAGGGCAGGGCAGGGCAGGGCAGGGCAAGGCAAGACATATGTGGACAGGGCAAGACAGATGGTTGATCAGGGCAGGGCAGAAACAGGGCACGACAGGCAAAGGCGGGGAAGGGCAGGGCAGACGCGTAATATTTTAATTAAAATATATATATATATATATATATATATATATATATTTGTTTAACCCGTGCACAGCCGGGGTTCGCGCCAACCAGAAACTGCCGGGGGCTGATAGCCCCCCCCCCCCCCCCCCTAAGATCGCGAAAACCATACGGCGTAGTGATAAGCGGGAAATAATGTTAGATAGCTCGAGACAAGCTCTATCGAAAGTATACCGTCCATTTTGTTTTAGGCCGGTCAATATTGAGGTCACCAGAGTTCATCAAAAATCAAACTTCGGCTATAAACTTCGGGGGTCCTTAACCCTATTCCCTGCGGGGGCAGATTCTGCCCCTCCCGGTGGTTTTTCACTTGCCACTTCTAAACCGTTAGGCCTAGCGTCCTGAAACTTTGTGACTTTTCCCAAAATTAAATGGCGCGTGTTGCGTCAAAATTTTGAAAAAAAATCAGTCCAGCAGAGGTGGTTCCAGGTTCCTATTTTGGGGAGGGTGTTACGAATGCGGCTTTGCGTCGCATACTTCCTTCGTGGTTTGCAGTGCAATAAATGCATCAGAAACAATTTCAATGCAATATGCATCATAGATACTGGGATTGTACATATTTTTTGGGCAGAGGCGCACTCAGGATTACAAAAAAATGAAAGGAGATACCCGCCCTCAAATTAGGCCCAACTTCAAATTAGTAAGATAAGAGCGTTACGCGCATGGTGCCCCCATGTTTTTTCCTGGATCCGCCTATGCGCAATATAACAAATTTAACAAATCACAGCATATAATGCCCACATATGACGCTCATGTCGTCCCAAACAATCACGAACAGCACAGATTTTTTCCCAGAAAATCCCCCCATTTTACATTCCCTGAATACGCCTATGATTTTTATTTTGTTTTTTGCCTTTTGATATATTAAATACCAGTACATTTGAAGCTCAAAAACGTTTGGAGCATGACAATCGGTTGAGTCACATGGCCGCAATGAGCTTTCAAAAAAACACCCAAAATTTTCGGATTTTTTGCCCCCTGGCCCCCCATTTTTGAACAAAACAAAAATGTATGGGTCCAAAAAGAGAGATCTTTTCATGACGAATCGAATGGAGTTTTCCCTATCGAAATCGACCGAGCATTTCTCAAGATCTCTTGGGAGGGCAGAATCTGCCCCCCCCCCCCCCCGCAGGTTAACGTAATTATGGCCGCCCGCAGGGAACATGGTTAACAAAACCGTCTATATCTCGATAACTCACGGAGCTAGCGACAAACGGAAAAAGTTGTAAGATAATGGAATTTGCTGTCACTGAGGTTCCATCAGAATTGGTCTAAGATCAATTTTTAGGTCAGCAGAAGCCTTTGAACTTCAAATATTCTAAGAAATGCCGAATAATTTTTAAGAAATAATTCTGACAGGATCATGATAGAGAAAACGGTGTTCACCGGTGCGTTTCTCTCGTACATCGAATTATATATCGTGTGATCAAGTTAGGTCATATACAGAATTACCTAACCTGAGGTCAGGTCAAAGTCAGGTCAAGGTCAAATTTTGCATCAATCGATGCGTCTCATCGAGATAAATACAATGGTGAATGAATGTGTGTGGATAAGCTTGCATGACATATAAAGTCATAGGAACAGCAAACACACCACTAATGGACGCGTTTCGTCTTACAGAATTCCTCGGCAGCGTATTAGACGAAATTATACACACGTGTGTATAATTTCTAAACATACGGTGCCGAGGAATTCTGTAAGACAAAACGCGTCAACCAGTGCAGTGGTGTGTTGGCTGTTCCTATGTCTTTATATGTCATAACTGTCTTGACATTATACTTTATTCGGTACTTTACCTCTACCCACCGCAACATTCAAACTTGGCCTTACATATAAAGAAAGTTGAAACTCAGTACGGTGGACAGGAATTAGAAGAAGAAACGAGTATACTCGTTTCTTACATATATATAAGAAACGAGTATACTCGTTTATTCTCCTAATTCCTGTCCAACATACTGAGTTTCAACTTCCAAGAATATTCTTACAGAAGCTATTAATTGATAATTATAAATTGTCTACCATCTGAAAAACGCGATAGGTAATGTAAGTTATAATTGTACACGCAGCGTCGCAGCCTTTGGTCTCCTGCTGCCTGCTGGGTGGCAGAGGAGCGCGTGAGTGATTTTCCTTACATAGGTACCTATATTGTGTGAAATACATCTACTAGTATTAAGTAGGGTAATTAGGTTCAGTTAAAAATCCCAATATTCTTCTTTTTATAGCTGGGGCATTCCGCGACAAATCGACGAAAACAAAGTCCAAAATAACACAGTCATGTCACCGATTATGACCACATTTGGTATATAGGGTAACCTGGGGCGCTAAAGTGAGCTGTGAAAGTTGTATTGCAATGCAAGTTGTGGTTCAGGAGATATTGCCTCGGGTATTTGTATAATGTCACGGTGCAGGTCAATCTTTGTCAGCCCATATGGCGGATAATTTATGAAGCAATATAGATGTATTATATGTCATTAGAATGGCAATGAGCTGTTTCATAACATGGTGAATGGTGATGTTGATTTGTTTAATTTTCGAAAATTTCCAAATTTAGTACGTTTTCGAAATTGTACAACCTTTTTGGATACCTTTTCCCAAGCGTGTTCCTAATGTTTTACTATGCTTTTCTTACGTGCAGGGACGTGTCAATTAAATGCAAAAATAAAATTGAGGGATATTTGCCTCCAAATATCTCAAATTTTGTCATTTTACATCCTACTTTATCTTAAAAAAATATGATATTCGCTAAACACTTTTGACTGAATAAAACTAGAATGGTACGGTAAACGTCATTTTGCTGTTCTCATCAAGACGAGTTGAATGCTCTGCAGCATGACCTCTTTCTGACATTTGTTGGCCTTGACCTTAAATTTCAAAGTTAGTATTTTTGTAATCTTTTTTGGATACCCAAGCCAAATGGATTGCCTATGTTTACTCTATTCTTGTTAAGTGTAAAGAAGTAATGTTTAAAAAGGACAAATAAAATTGATGGTTATTTGTCTTCAAACATGCTAAAATTTTTAATTGTATGTTCTTTTTGTGACAGATGTTATTCCTCAATAACGTTTGACTGAATAAAGATAAATAGGTAAAATAGACACCATTTTGTTATTTTCGTCAAGACGCGTTGAATGATATTACAGTATGACCTCTTTCTAACATTTGGTGACCTTCACCTAAGGTTAATGTCAAGGTTCAAGGTTAGGTTTCGAATTGTGGCCTATGTGGCGATGTTATATATCTTAAAACTTGTTTTGTTGCGAGGAATTCGATTGTGCTTAAATAACGCCTGATCGTCAATTGCAACGCTTAAATTCATATTAATTTGAATGTCAAATAGTAACTTCATAACTTCCTTCTCGATGTAAAGAAAGCCTGAAAATGTATCAGTTTGCTTTATAATCATCAACGATCGCGCAATTATTTTAATACCAATGCATTTATATCTTCAAGACAAGTTCAAAGTTATATAACATCGCCGTGTAGGTCAAATTTGAAAGGTGACCTTGCGCCGTGACCTTGAACTTATGTCAAGGTCATTAAATGTCAGAAAGAAGTCATGCTGCACAGCATTCAACACGTATTGATGGTAACAACAAAATACGTTTACCGTGCCATTCTAGCTTTATTCGGTTAAAAGGTATAAGCGAATAACTAATTTGTATAGAAAATAACTGTTAAAATTAAAACAATTGAGATATTTGGAGGCAGATATCCATCAATTTTATTTTCGCACTTAATTGACACGCCCTTACACGTAAGAATAGCATAGCGAGAAAAAAACTAACCCAAGTCCGCAAAGGGAAAAGTGGGGGTACCTTTTAAGTCACATGGAGGCCCCTGGGGCCCAGAAGGCCCCAGTGAAATTAGCCCCCCCCCCCATATTGGGAGGCTGGATCCGCCAGTGGCCATAGGTCAGCCAACATGAATGACAATCAGATGTCCGTGCTGTTTTTTGCATGCATCGTGTCCGTGACCGTTCATATAGTGTAGGTGTAAATGTCTGTCGCCTTTATCTACAATGCACAGGATTCATAATACCCGCTACCTGGCAGGGGCGGCGCCACGGATTTTTGCCAGGGGTGGCAAAATTGACTGCAGGGGTGTATTTTCTCCAGAAAAGTTGGGGGCGGGCTGAGCTGGGAAAAATCGCTTAAAGTACCATCAAAATCCACAAAAATACAGATTTCTCCCCGGATTTGACCCACGTCCCCGTCCAAGTTGGGGGAGAGGGGGGCTGAAGCCCCCTCAACTGAATAGGATCCTACACTCCTGATTGACTGAGTAGGCACGCATGTATCCTCTACTTGGCTACTTGGAAAAAATGCCACAGAACCGGAAGTATAAAATGCTTATAAACCTCGCGACAAACAAGATTAAAATCCAACACATTTCGTCCTATTGTTGTGTTATTAATTAGCTGAGAGGTATCTATTTTTGCATGTTCTTCAAATATTTTTAGCACATTTTATTTTGATACCGGACCCATAAATTAAATGATTACGCTGCGTGTAAAATTATAACTTACATTGATTGTGAATCACTCCAAAATAGCGTCAGCCGCGCCACTTTCCCTATCCCTACTGCTACCAAAATTCTACCAAATATAGGAAACACGAATGAGGCAAAAAATATATATTTATTTCGCAAGAAGTTATTTTTTTCGCAGGCAGTACCCATTTTCATCGCCAGTTTCAGCGGATTTTGGGGTTGGGGGTAATTTATATTGCCGCCCCTGTCGAGCTTGGAATGTGGGGGGGGGGCTTTGGCCCTTGCCGCCCCTTTGGATCCGCCAGTGATTCCATACAACATAGGTACCTATACAAGGAAATTCACTCCCTCGCTCCACTGCCATCCAGCAGGCAGCAGGAGACCAAAGGCTGCGACGCACGCTGCTTGTAAAATTATAACTTACGTTGGTTGTGAATCACTCCAAAATAGCGTCAGACGTGCCACTTTCCCTATCCCTACTGCTACCAAAATACTACCAAATAGAGGAAACACGAACGAGGCAAAACAATTTGTTTTTATTTTGCAAGAAGTTATTTTTCGCAGGCAGTACCCATTTTTCATCGCCAGTTTCAGCGAATTTTGAGGGGGGCTAATTTCTATTGCCGCCTTTGTCGAGCTTGGGATGGGGGGATTTTGCCCCTGCCGTCCCCTTCCTTCCTCCCTCCCCCCCCCCCCCCCCACACACACAATATCTCCACAATATCTAAACATACTTGATATTGGATTAGATAAGTTCTTATGTATGTGTGCTGGTAAGATCACGATCCACTGTTCCTTTGCTATTTATGGGAACCTAAGAAGCCTGTGTTAAAACGAAAACAATGGTGTAGAAGGGTGCAAGAATGTTTTTTTTACCAATTACTTTATTTGTATTTATCAATTTAGTCTGAACCTTTTCAATGGATGGGTTTCCGAGGTCAGGCCCCGCGCTAAGCATAGCTTGTTGCACAGGCCCTGGCCCCTACCATCCGATCGCGCACTTCCTCGTAGCTGGCAGAATTTAAAACGAAAGCTTTACGTGCCTGACATACCTACACAAGTAGACACGGTACACCCCGCTCACTGACGTCACCTGACCTTGACTGCGAGCGACCATTGCCACCATCCCAGTCGGGAACAAATAGCGAGCGTCGAAGCGACTCGAACTCGGGCTGCCACTACCAGGAAAGGTCAGAAGCTCAGCGCTCTCCCACTGAGATACAGGGGCAAACAAATCGCTCGTTTCTGCAGTATAAAAAGCGTTTTAACCCTCGCCAGTGCACGGGGTGGATGCCCCCCTCGGTTTTTTCGGGAATAACTCGCGTAAATATAAACCGATTGCGATGAAACATTCCGTACCCTAATTTTGAGCAATTTGACACATATTCTAAAAATTATTGAACTTGTAGGTCACATGACCCGTGACCTATGACCTGTTTTCAAGGTCATGTCAGGCGCAACTGGCGTCCCGTAGTATTGACTTGTGCAGTTTCCGAATGTTTGTTGTTCAGGAGCATATGCACAGATGTTTCCAGGTGACAGTTGTGGTTTCCATTGAGATTGTGACCTCGTTTGACCTTTTCAAAGGTCAACCGAGGTCACTGACCTCCGATGACTTCATAGTACTTGTTTGGCTTCTGGCAGTTTCTAGGACATTTAGTGACGCTGATTTCAAATATGGGATCCATTTTACATAATTATATGTTCCACTGGGGTCATGCGTCCCATCAGGTCAACCGAGGTCACTGACTTCAAATGACCTGACATGACCTTTTTGGAATTTGGCAGTTTCTAGGATATTTTGTGACGCTGATTTCAAATTTGGCACCAATTTAGCATAATTATATGCTCATTCGCGATTCTAGCTCGATTAAGTTCAATTTATACGCATTTACAATTTGGTTGACTTTTGGGTCATTGGCATGATCTCAGAGGTCACCTAATAACCTAGGACCTTCAAATCGGGTGTCAATGGCTTCCTCTCGTGACATGAAACACGCTCGTGTTTTAATTGAAGCTCTAACTCAATTAGGGGCGAAACGCTAGGATACTGCAATTTCTTGCAACATTGCAACATTTTTTGAAATTTTTGAAAACTTTTTCTGGTTAATTTTGGGCCGCTGAATGGAATGACATAAATTTTGAGGCTCTCTGGCTTAATATGCAACAATTAGAGCTGCTTGCAACAATTTTCAACAATTTGCAACATTTTTGGAAATTTGCTCCCGGGGTTTTCTTGAGATCAGGAATCGGAATATGGCATTTTCAGAATGTTATATCCCCGTGTTCTCGAGATATTACTAAATTGTGTGGTTGCAAATGCAGAATCGAACTAGACCCGTACATACATTTTTATTTTGGAGGCAGGTCAATCATCGGCGAGCACATAGGTCGCTGCACTGTTAGGGGTGGGGGTGGTGAAATTCCGCGGGTTAATAGGGAATTGGTCCGCTGGAATAAGGTCCGGGTTCCTTGTTCGTGAGCCGGCACCAATGACTCTCTGGCTCCTCCTTGCATAACTCACCAACGTGGTTTGACTCTCAAACTATCACACCGTGAGTTCTGTGATCGGTTCCATGCCTGTTCTGCATGCCCAGAGCAACGCTACGCTGAGGACCCATTGGAACTAACACATTCATACATCCTTTCACTCAGACTCTCCCCAGACATTCACTCAATCATCAATCTCTTTCCTACTTTGCAGTAAACTGTCAGGTTGGTCTTCCTGACCCGTCCCTCTTTTCCTATCCCCACCAGTGGTGCGTAGTGTAACGCCGGGAACGCACCACGGTAACAGCTGGTTCACTGAGCGAATTTCGTCTCCGATGTACTCAGCTCTTCGCTATGGATAACTGTCTACTCTAACTATTAAATCCACCAAATGCAAATATTAATAACCTCACACATGTGTTACTGTCTGGGTCTATTCCTGCCGCCCACTTCTGCTGGGAGCCACGACTTACTGCGGTTTCCGGTCGTCCGACGACCTATTATGCTGCCAGGGCAGACCCCTACTAAATTTCGGATCACATGGTCGGAGCTACCGGACTAATTGCGACGGTAATCGTCAGAGTAGTTATATAACAGTACTCATCACCGTCGACTTACCGCCGTCACCCGAACTGGAACGTGATGGGCTTAATATTTACCCGTCGCCCGCGGCATTCTGTTCCCCCACTGGGCTGTCACGGGCTCTAACATTTTCCGAGATCACGGCTCCTTGTAGAGATAGGTTCCGCAGATAACACTAGACTTTCCATCACAGCCCTATACCGGGCTTCCGGTGACACACTGCGCCCCGTGGTGCTCCGTCGTCAATCCACGCCACGTCGCCACAGAAGCACCCTAAATCTTCTAGGGCATTTATACGAGGCGGACGGCCATTCCGGCCCAGCGGCATAACCCTCGCCCATTCACGTCGTCGTCCGGGCCAATTCGGCCCCTCTTTTGAAACTGCCGTCGCAGACCTAAACAAATAACCAATTACGTGGCCGAAGCTACCCGACTCATTGTGGCGTGGGCCCCAATTGCCGGCTTATAGCGGTCACTCGACTCGAACGTATGGCATAAAGTATTGCCCGGCGCCCGCGGAATTCTGTTCCCCCGCTGGGTAAGCACTGGTCCTAAAAATATCCGAAGCCGTGGCTCCACTTAGAGCTAGGTTCTACGCTAGAATAGACTCGGGAACTGCACGGGGGGGCCTAGCCTATAATTTTATCCGGACCGGATGGCTATCGTTTTGAGGTGCGGTACCGCCATCTCAAATTCCGTACCAGCTCCGGTGGACCTAATTCACAGCCCCTCCCCGGGCTTCCGGCGACATCACTGGGCCCCGTGGTACTCTAATCGTCGATCCACGCCACGTCGCCACCTCAGCACCCTGAATCCTCTAGGGCATTTCCACGAGGCGGACGGCCATTTAGGCCCTCCTGGTTTCCCAGAACCTGGCGTTACCGGGCTCTTCCGAGCACCCGCCAGTATTTCGCGACTTACTGCGCGCGATCCAGCTCACTTCTTGGCATCGCGAAATGGACCCTCTGGCAAAATAAATCTCCTCATCACCATCTAACTCCCATTATCCTGGAAACACAACTTTCTCCTTCCGAACTAACTACTCTCATCGAAACCGGTCCATACATCTGAGAACCTTGTTATCTCTCGTTAAAATGATCTCCTCTTACTTGAATTCCCATTCACCTCCACCCACCTTTTACCCCATCACCCGTCAGTGCAGCAGACCGTGTTGGTAGGTATTTTGCGCACAGGGGCGCGCGCT
>JAXIVJ010015903.1:17500-30299 GCA_036785665.1 Chirona hameri
CTCCAACACAGCCCGAATACGTGTTCCTGAAAACGAGAACTGGTGCAGATTCGGCAAGTCATAATCTACTGTTTCAGGGAATACATTTACGTCGGGGGCCGTTATTTTTTGCAAACGCTTTGTTCGGTAGGTTGGCTTTCTCCTTATCGTCGCTAATATCCCGATTGCCATCTGACAATGCTGAAATTTGGCCCTTTGATCCTTTTATACATTTTAGGAACGTCCAGAAGCGCTTTGGGTTCGTTTTAATCCTTCCTTATCAGTTGTGAGGGGCTGCCCACAAGACAGGAGTAAGTTGAGTCAATTGCGCAATCGGGCACAACTCTGTTCTTCAGGTCAGGTGAATGGCATGATCAGGTGTGATTGTGTCATAGGCATCGGCTCCATAGCCTTTGAATTCGAAATGAGAGGCTTCAAACACACCCTTCCCATTCCACACCTGTACACAAAACACAACCAATAATATTTATTGACATAAAAGTACCTATCATGTCTTAATAATCTCATAATAAATTAATGCACCAATGAATGTTGTTAACCTGCCAAGGTCTTAAATTAACTGTCAAACTACCAATGTCAATGTTTGTTTTCAGACCAGCAGGATACACATATGAAAATAATGAAATCCTCGCATATTAATATTGAAATTTGGTTTTGTTTGTGGACCAAGCAGCAAGCACCATATCATCTTGGGACCAAGGCGCTAACTGGAACTCTCACCCTGTTCCAAGGGGTATCAATATGGCTAGCCAGGGGAGCCGGGCAGACTTTTTCAGAGGCCCAGCAAAATATTGTGGTGAAATATTGACCTGAGCCGAAAATAGTTACCAAAATAGTTTCAACACGATTTATGAAGAGCTATCAAACGGTATTTTTGGTTTTCCACCTACTCCCCATATGCGCTGAGTTCAAGGGGGTTCAATTATATATAGTTTTTGGTGACATCATAGCTTTGGTATTACTGGTACACTTTTCTGTCTATCATAAAAATACTCTCTTCTATTAGGAACCTCAAGAACACCATTAACTGGGGAGGTGAATTACTGAACTTACCGGGTCCCCGGCGATGCTGGAATTGAAACTGCATGTTTAAATGGACTATTCCGCCTAAGCATTAGATTTGAGTTGAGATAGCCATTTCGATGGCTTGGCATGTATATTGATATAGGGCCTTGACAAATACCACGGGAGACTTTGTTGTTGTTGTTGGCTTAGGGTGCGTAGCCGTGAGACTCAGGCGTCCAACCCACGGGAGACAGCCTTGCACGGGAGCAAAGGCCGCACAACTATGTATAATTGTTGATCGGAACACGAACGCCATACTCGCCGCGGATATCGTGCATCCATATATGGTATATTATACCAAATCTGGTAGTAACTTTCATTTTTTGGTATGGTTTTTAGTCTTTATAGTATATTTATAGTATATACTATATATATATATTTAAAAAAACTTCGGAGCACCCAGTGTATAGTGCCCTGGTCATTAATATAGGGCGGCGGATAAATAAAAGAGGACATAAATTGAACTCTGTGGGACGCCAATTGTAATCATTTGTTTCTTAGATGCAACCTCATTATTGTCAACTGATGCCTCTTATTCAAGGGAGTGTGCCTGCTGTTTTGGAATATTAAAAAAAAACGGTAAGTAGCTATGGGTTTTATTGTTCGATACAATGAAATTCACATCTTGAGCCCCTTTAGTTGAATTTGTACTTATATTGTGTTTTGCTTATTTGTTTCGATATCTATAAAACGATCGTCACTATAGTGATGTTATGTAAAACGGCGCACATAAGACAATAAAATTACGGTCACAGCATAGAGGGACAAATTTTAACAGCATGTTCTTGCTACTGTGAACTTTATTATGTGCAAGTTTCGTAGCTCTAAATTTATATCTTCGTCGAACAATGGCCATCAAGCGTTGCGATCAGGGGAACAGGCGGTACTGTGCGACTGCTGCTATCAGCACGCACGAGCTGTTTTGTCGAATTGCTATTGGCCGGCGCTAACAATATTCTAGCAGTTTAATTGATAGTTGCAGTGCTTCTAGTAGTGAAAGCCCTCTGGAGTCTACCCGATAATTGTGTGATTCCATCACGTTCCTGGAGTCTTTGGAATATCTCAGCAACTAGGGTGAATCTGGAGAAATGAAATATTGGTTCAATTCCGAAAATTATGTTCTATAGACCAGTGTCAACAACCCCAAATGAGCAATGTTAGTAGACACACTCCCTTTAAGATATGACTCTATCGTGTTTTAGAAACTCCTCGTATCACAATGCGGTGTATTTTTTCAAGATAATTTATAAGCAAACTGTATCCAAAGCATTCTGTAAATCAAGGTACAAGAAGCATGTTATTTCGTTATTTTGTAGAAACGTTTTAAAGGGATTATACGTTTTTTTCCCAGAATAATTGAGTTACATAGTAAAACTTACTTTTAAAGGTAGTAGAAGTCACACGGTAGTCACATTTGTATGGAAATTACCTCTTCTGCACGTAAGGACATTTCAAAGTGCGCGGTGATGCCACCGCGTTCTTTCTGCAGTACTGGCTGAGGCAGAGGCAGTCATCTCTTTTATGTTAACGAAAACACCTCACGTGTGGCATATTTCCGGTTACAATAAGCAATAATGATAAAATAAACATGTTTTTCCAACGACAGAAGCAGTTACCTAGTTTTTCCCATAAAATTCGATATTTGTCATGAATTTTCATGAAAAAAAATAATACGCCACCACCAAATTCTCAACGCTAAACGCAGCAAGGAAAACCCCACAAAACCACAAAACCCGAACGAACGGTATGTAGTAATAAAGAGTCCCGTAATAATTGAATTGAATAATCTTCTTTTGTGATCCAGTGTAGGACTTACAGATAATTCGAAGCTCTAAAATTGATGAAAAACAAAAAACGCATGGCATTACTTGCCCGGCTTAGAGCGTCTTTAATTTAGTAACTCCTTCTACAATCGTCACCCAGATGGCAAAGAGCACAAGAATTATCACGTATGCCAAGGTGGTTTACATCAAGGCGATATGTTTACAAAGCAATTTCACACAATTTCACAATTTCAGGCTTAACTTCATGTAAAGGTAAGCTTAATTAAATTCATTTATATTGATATGGGGGTGGCCGTTCGGGAGAAGTGTCCTGGGGCGGAATTGGCCTCCATCTTGGATTTTTCTCTTCACGGTCACGTGACCTTTTTTATGGTGAACGTGCTATAGTAAACAGTAAATATACCCTCTCGCGGCATCTTGCTTCTGAGTTCGTAACCGCTATTTTGTCTCAGCCGCGCAGATTACTGCACCATCGAATTTGATGCAGATTCTGAGATAAGAAAGTGATGGACGGTAATGCCGATCAAGTCTCGTTATATGATACAAGTCTTGAGAAACGCCAAAGTCTTAACGCTGATAATTGGTGAAATAATGGACTAAATGAGCATTGAGGTCAATGGTATATGTTTTAAACGTGTTTGAAGCTCATACAAGGGCAAAAAGTGCATTTCCTTTCAGGACGGAAACCCGTATAATCCCTTTAACTTCATCGTACATGTGCACAATCGGTATGAACGTTTTGCGTTGTTTCCTGAATCCGAATTGAATCAGATTCAGGATACTATTTGCATTAACCCGCGCCCCGCTGGAGGTGGCAGAATCTGCCCCCCCCCCCCCCCCCTTCCCGGATTTTCTCAATAACTTAAAAACAATGTCAATCTTTCAGACGTCGATATGAAACAATGTCAATCTTTCATATCGACGTCAATCTTTCAGTGCCTTATGCTGCATCAATGCTAAGTCTTATCACAACATTTAAATGGCAATAGTGGAGTACTTTGGGAGATAATGACGTTTGAATCACGTCATATGTCATTTTTAGTGGAAAAACAATGAATGTTTGAAAAATCGTAGAAAATCGAGTTTTGAAGAAAATTACAAATAAAAGGCGCCAAAAGAAAAGCAATGACATTATATTCAAAATGGCCATCTCGGATTTGTAATTTTTTTGACTTTTGACTCAAAAATAAAAAATAATATAATTTTTTTCGTTGTCGAAAACTTATTTGTCGTTGTTTTACAACATACAACATACTGTACTGTTTTAATTATGTGGGCCCCTCTTGGCTACGAGGGCCCCTCTGATCCCATTTGGCTCCCCCTTGGGCGAAACTCTGTCTACGCCCCTGGTGGATCCCTGAACAAATTGTGAAAGTGGATCCAACGGGTATTAGCTAACAGTAGTTAACAGTAACTGTAAACAGCAGGGAGTCGGAGTCGGAGTCGGAGCCGGAGTCGGAGTCGGAGTCGCGACTCCGACTCCGGCTGTCGGCCGGCTGTCGGTTATGAGCGGCGCATGGGCAGAGTATTTTTAATGTGCATTTTACTTTAGTGAACCACCGGTGGCGATGACTAAAAAAGCATACCCTTCGACTGTTTGCTTCGATTCCCTTGCAATTAATTAATTTTCAATCAGGAAATGTGTGCCACGGTGTGCGAAATAGACCCTAGAACAGTGTGTATTTTAAGGATTTTCCACTGCGCCCTTAAATATGAAAAGGACACACCCTCTTGTCGGAAAGGGCAGCCTATAGACAGGCTGAGAAGGGCAGTATCCAACCATAAAATGCATGCACATGTGCTTACTGTGTATGTATGATATAAATGTTGATAGGCGGTAGCATCACACTCCAATGTGCATGCTATTAACCCTTTTTAAAATAAAGCTGTTTGCAAAATGAAGAACAGCAACATATAATCACACCTGTCAAAGAAATGAATGTCTTGATTATTGGTGACCTGTTACAAGCCACTATTTAGAGAAGTCACTATTTCGAGAAAGAGGGTCTTTCGTGACGTAATAAAATCAACACTACGAACCACACAAAAAGGCCTATAGATCACTCATGTTAAAAAAATAAAAAATAAAATAAAAATCAGCACCAGGAGCGAACAGTAGACAAAAAAAACAGGCGACGATGCATACGAATTGCAACTTGAAGTCTCGGTGTAAAGAGTCAAAAATGCCTTCTTCTTTTTTCTTCTTTTTTCAGTTTCCGCATGCGCTTATATTATCAACACAACATCATGAAGTATTTGCGTGACACATACATATCGTTTCACAAAATGTCATCCCAACATATCGCATCGCGCATCTTTATACCGAGGCATACGCCACAACATTCGTCACCCCAACATACAGTAAGTAGTAACATAACACCACAACATACAGCACATCATAGGCCGTATGTAACCATCATAGGCGACCCCCGCCGGCGCCGCCTCGCGTTTTTCAGCGGCTCCCGTTCGCGAAGCGGCGCCCCCTCGCCACCGGCCGGGCGTGCGAGCCGTCGACCAGCGCGGCGGGCCGGCGCCCCGCACGCCCGGCCGGCCGACCGGCCCTGCAGCACATGCTGAGGGCCGGTCCCGGGTTAGCCCGGGTGGGGAAAGGGCGGGGTCTGTCTTTAAACGGTGTCTCATATGCGTAGGTTACCCGTATTGTCAAGAAGCTGTCGCCATTTTCGGGTGTGGCGCTCGAGCTTCCCCTGATGTATTGCAGCTTGCCTCTCAATAGCAAAGTGATTATGCAGTAATCCTAGAAATCCCTGGAAATTGACGTCCTTAGACTGTGACTTTGCGTGGTAAATGTACATTTTGCAAATTAAGACGATCAAATTCAACATTTTTGATCCCCCGATGACGCCTAAAATGATATCGTGAGCAGAGAGTTGTCGTAATCTACCGTATCTGCCGCACAGTCGTCGTACAATAGTATGACGTATATCATTCCACAATTGTTGTAATGCAGAGCATTCAGAAAAATAATGGGCTAATGTGTCATTACAACCACATTTGGTGCAATTCGGGTTGTCCACAATGTGTCTATAGTGTAGGAATATCTGTGTCGGAATGAATCTATGCAAAACTCTGTATTGAAACGGCTGAATCTTGGTGGAAAAACAACTTGTGTACGGTATTTTACAAACTGATTTCCAATCTGCGTCTTGAATACCTTCAGCCTCCCACCTCCGCCAAGCACTAGGTATAGAGACAGACGTGAGCATCCTGCAGAAATGTGCCACTTTCATAGTCTTTACGTCAACTAGAGCATCGCCCACTTTAAGGTGCAAGCTGGTGTTAAGCACTAAATACGTAGCGTCAGCATTGCGCAACACCCGGCACCGTTGGCGCGGGATGGCGGTCAAAATGCCATAGTAGCTCAGATAGTTCAAGCCATGATTTGGGTATGCAACGTTAAGTGCAGCAAAGGATAAGGGCCGCTCGTTTAAATCATATATATCTCCAACGAACCTAATACCTGCTGTATAAGCTCGCGAATAGAAAATC
The DNA here is from genome assembly GCA_036785665.1 of Chirona hameri. Taxonomy (NCBI): domain Eukaryota; kingdom Metazoa; phylum Arthropoda; class Thecostraca; order Balanomorpha; family Balanidae; genus Chirona; species Chirona hameri. The sequence goes on from JAXIVJ010015903.1 coordinate 23,857, forward strand.
GGAGTGTTTCCAACACATATTAGGTGATTATGCCAAAGCATTTCCTGCATTATAGTCTGTGTTGATTGTGATTCCAAATCGTTCGATTTATACGGTGCAAACCAGCGCAAAATGTCTTGATAAAAGCCACCAATCGCCAATTTGCTCACCGTTGCAGCACTAAATCTGCATAGCAACAAGTCGTTGATCGCTGGGACACCTATGCGCTGCTGCAGCAAATGGTACCATTTTGCGTCAGCTCCCTTCCAGATTCTGGTCAGCCAAGACAAGCGTAGAGCTTTGTACATCGTGGGCACATGAGGGCTGGCGAGACCGCCGTACTCAGTCGGCTGCATTATAGTTTTTCGGGCTACTTTTGGCGGACGACCTCTCCAGATGAATGTATGTATCAAGCTTTGAACTTTACACAAATTCGCGTTAGATATAGTCACAGAAGTAGCGCAATACACCAATTGGGGTATTACCAATGACTTGGCAATAGTGACGCGGCCTTTCAGAGTGAGATTTCTCTGCCTACATGCATTCAATGTATTTTCAATTTTAATGATGACTGGTGCCATGTTATCCTCCGAAACATCATCTAGTGCGCTGAATATGCCAATAATTTTTACCTTTCTTGCAGGACTTTTACCGCAGATATCGTCTGAAGACTCAGCTTTTTTGCCCAGCCACATAAAGCTGCACTTTTCCAAATTAAATTCCAAACCAGAGGTGCTTCTGTAAGCTTCCATGCCACTTAACACCTGAGCTGCGGAAGGTTTGTCTGCCACGAAGCAAGTACCGTCGTCGGCATATTGAGATATCCTTATTTCCACCGGACCAAATGTAATGCCCTTAATTTGAGATTCACTGCGCAGCTTAATGGCCATAATTTCAGCAACGAGAGCAAACAATATACTGCTCACAGGTGAGCCTTGCAGGACACCGCGTGCCGGCTTGAACCACGCGGACGTAGACCCGTTGTTTAGCACTGTCATCTCGTTGTTACTGTACAACAGTTTTAGCGAGTCAATGACGTCAGTCCCAAAATTATATTTTGTAAGTGTTTTAAACAAAAAATTATGTTCTATGGCATCGAAAGCGTGCCGGTAATCCAAAGCCATTGAACCGGCCTGTGCTCTATGTGTAAGCCATGTAACTTTGCTACATTGAAATAGTCAACGGCCATGGGGCCGATGTCATGAAAAGCCTACCGGCTAATTTCTCCGCTTGCAGAAGCGCGACTTCACTCAGAAGGCCATCCACATGCTTGAGCTGCCGAATGGTAATGTTATCCACGACAAAGACGAAATTTTACAGTTTTGCTTTTCTCATTTTCAAAAATGCCCTCCTTAGTTGACTTCGCTATCATTAAAGATCGGGCAAATATTTGATGTGATCGCATTCATCTCCTTACAAGTTAAAAAATGTAGGTATAATATCGCCGTGTATGTCAAATTTCGTAACACAAATGATACACAATTTGACACATACATGATTTTTGAAATTATATGGCCATGAGTGACCATAGGAACTGTTTCTCGAGGTCACGTGAGGCATAGCCAGTGTTACGCCGTGCTGATGCGTACAATCCGTGCATTTTCCAACTGTTTGTTGTTCACAAGCATAAGGCCAAGTGAAAGCAGATGACATCCTTATGTTCCACTGAGATCATAACCCTTCGGAGGTCAACCGAGGTCACTGGCATCTGATGATCTAAGATTACTTTTTTAGATCTCCAGTGGTTACCATGCGGTTATTTTAATGGCGCTGATTTTGAAGTTGGCATCTATTTTGCATTATTTTTGCTTCAATTTGTTTGCTGGTCGCCATAATCTTTAGTTTTTAGTCGGTCATGGGATTTCAGTGGCCTCAGGTCAATATAAACGCATTCCACTAACGAAGTGGAATGCACAGCATTTTTATTCACAGCTCTATCTTGATTCGACTCGATCTCCACGGACATAGATACACGATTTGGATAGCATCCAGGCCATTGACCTGAACACAAGGCTCATCAAAGAACCTATGACCTAAATATTTGGTTGCAAAAGAAGCAACATTCTCGTTGTTAAATGGCAGCTCCCCTGGCGTTCTCCTGTAGCCCAATTACAGGGGAACGCCAGCGGAGGTGTCGAACCAAACAACCCCAATTACAGGGGAACGCCAGGGGAGGTGTCGAACCAAACAACCCCAATTACAGGGAAACGCCAGGGGAGGTGTCGAACCAAACAACCCCAATTACAGGGGAACGCCAGGGGGTGTCGAACCAAACAACCCCAATTACAGGGGAACGCCAGGGGAGGTGTCGAACCAAACAACCCTAATTACAGGGAAACGCCAGGGGAGGTGTCGACCCGACCCCTCCCCCCCCCCCCCCCCCCTCCGTCTACTCAACGGTCACGTAGGTTTGGGACCTCGCGCTGGTGAGAGTTAAACCGGCAGTTACTGGGGTATTTTACATAACGTTGCTTACTGGAGGGGGGGGGCTATTTCCCCCTCCCCGCGGATCTCCGGAACTACTAGACCGATTTAGAAAATGCAAACGGCATTCGATAACCCTGGATAATTTGTCAAGGGAAACCTAATATTGTTGACATCGGAGTCACCGATGACGTCACAGGTCACGTCAAAGACAACATGTTTGACTGTTATAAAGGTCTCGGTGGATGGAATTGTCGCGCAAAATTGGGATATTAAACGCATAGGCAGTCAATAAATAGGAACGATTCGTGAGTCTGACACTTCTTAGTACCATTATAAGCTTTTGATGATCTTAGGTCGGGTCAAGGTCATCTAAGGTACGAGGTCAAACTGCCGATTACGGTCATTAGGCGTTGTACCTAACACATGTTAATGTGTTGTTTTTAGTCTAGAACGCAAAAAAATGACCTTAGAACATTGTTTGTTCCATAGAAATAGAAGAAAAAGCAAAACCGGGGATGCATTTTGTATGCATGGTAATGTTGTGATAGGTGGTCGATTTTTGTCTTTGAAAGGTCATAAGTCAATCATTTTTGACGACATCGACTTCAAATTTGGTACACATATTCAACGGACACGTCTTGGTCACATATATTCCGGTGTTTGGATAACTCTGATTTTGTGTGCAAATATTGCACAAAAAAAATGACTGGATTTCTAAAAAACAATGCATTTCACTAAACCTCGAAATGCCGAGATAGCAGTTTGATAGCTGAATCTGTTTTCAGTCATTTGATAATATATGATAATTTAATTTCTCCAAAAAAAATGTACTTTTGACAGCGTTGTTCACAAACCCTTATTTGTCAACAAAAAACGCAGAACATGACGTCACTCTGACGTCATTCCCAGATGACCTATCATAACCTCATCTTTTTCCTTTGGCCAACATGTGTAAAATTAATGTGAGAGACGTTACTGAAAGTTTGGTGACGATACTGGTGTGGGTTTAGGAAATATTGCACAATAACGGGAGGGAGGAAATAGCCCCCCCCCCCCCCCCCGTAGCTCGCGGGTTAAGACACGATCTGTGTTTACACGACTGCTTCATCCTTTGTGACCGGCTGTTAGTGCGCAATACAGCCTCTTCCCCCTCCCCTCCCCCTTCCTCTCCCACCTCCGGCATCCGGGCCAGTCCTGACGACGACGCCTTTTCCCACCGCTGTCGTGTGTCAGTGCTAGTAAACTGTGGGGCTGTGCCAGCGCCCTCAACCGGAAGAAGTTTTCATCCCGCCGGTTGAAGCGTGGTGGAGCGGAGCACGGGAACGGACGGTGGAGATTTCCAATGAAACCAGTATGGACAGCGCGCCACTAATGTGCGACAATGCGCCAGAACTTAACGCTAACTTTCCTCCACCAGCCTCAACCGCTCGCCGAGCGGTTGAGATTTTGCTCAACCGCTTGAGGTTGGTGGAGGCTCAACCGATTTGAGTTGAGGGCGCGGGAACGACCGGTGAAGAAAATGAAGCCTCAACCTAATCCGGTTGAGGGCGCTGAAACAGCCCCTATCTCTGCGGCGCCTTCCTGACCGGCCTGGCACACGTCCGGGACAGCTCGCCGCAGCTGAACATACCCTTATCTGCACTGCACTGACAGCCGGCCGACGGTCGTGTCTAACAACGCCCTATAAGGCTTCTGAATTGCCTTAGTCTAAGGGACGGTTCAACAGCTTGTATTGTTTCAAGTCAGCACTGGCAGTGTTGTCAAACAAAGATGACCCGAAAATTTATTTCAAAATATAACAACGCATGGTTTAACCAGATATCACAGACAAAATGCAATTGGTCGTGGTAGCTGGAATGATGTCAGGAACAATTTCAGATCATCAGCAGCATTTAATTTCGACATTTGAACGTCCCCTGGCGACTGAAGGCACTGGGCAGTGGATAGTCCACCCGAGAAGGCACTCGGGCGTTATGAGAGGGACTTCATGTCACCAAAAAGGCAAGACCCGAGGGCAGGGGCGGATACAGGGTGGGGGGCGGCCGCCCCCTGCGGGCGGATACAGAGGGGGCGGCCGCCGCCGCCCCCCCCCCCCCCCCCTCCGCGCCGAAGGCGATATATTATACAGAGCACTACTAGATGCCGAGTTGTGAACACATTTGAGGGTGGCCTGGTGGCTGGTAGCAAACGTCCTCAGAGAAGGGATCCACAGAGCAGGGGTCCAAAGAGCAGGGGTCTACAGAGCAGGGTCCACAGAACAGGTCCACAGCAGGGGTCTACAGAACACGCGCCGAAGGCGTGGAAGGGCCTCGTAAGCAGACCAATTTCCGTGCCGAAGACGCATAAATAGACATGCTTACGGGGTTTCATATCTGACATTCGCTGCACTCAGACCAGGAGCCGCCCTCAGGCCAGATGCCGCCCCCTGGTCAGGCGCCACCTTCAAGCCAGGTGCCGCCCTCATGACAGGTGCCGCCCTCAGGTCAGGTCCCGTCCTCAGGTCACGTACCGCGTTCTGGTGGAGCACCGCCCTCAGGTCAGATGCAGCCCTCATGCCAGTTGCCGCCCCCTGGTCATGTGCCGCCCCCCAGACATGTTACGCTACCTAGCCATGTGCCGCCATATGGCCAGGTGACGGCGCCCCTCCGACAAGTGACGGCACTTTTGCAGCCAGTGACAGCATACCCTGTCATAGACGGCGCCCCTCCGGCCAGTGACGGCGCCCCTCCGGCTAATGACGGCTCCCCTCTGGCCAGTGACAGCGCCCCTTCGGCTAGTGACGCCGCCCATCTCGCCAGTGATGGCACTCCTCCGGCCAGTGACGGCACTCTTGCGGCCAGTGACGATGCCCATCGGCCAGTTACGGTGCCCCTTCGGCCAATGACGGTGCCTGTCTAGCCAATGGCTGTACCCTTCCGGCCAGTGACGGCGCCCCTCCGGCCAGTGACCGCCGGAGGTGCGAGGCTCTCTCAGGCCTCGACAATCGCCCTCTCAAACCAGCCTGCGATCCGCTCAGGCATGGCAAGGGTTCTGTCAGGCCTAGGAATCGTCTAAGGGCCCCTCATGCCGCACGAGGGCCCCTCAGGCCAACAGGGGGCCCGCTCAAGCTGACCGAGTTCTCCTTCAGGCCGATCGAGGTCCGCTCAAGCCGACCGAGGACCACTCAGGTTGACTGTGGGCCCATCAGGCCGACCAAATTCCCCTTCGGGGCGCCGGAAGATCCCCTCCACCCGACCGTGGGCCCCTCACGCCAACCAAAGGCCCCTCAGACGGAACATAAGGGCCCACAGGCTGACAAAGGGTCTCCTCAGGCTGACAAAAGGCTCCCTCGGACATAGGGCCCCTCATACTGAGTGATGGCCCTGAAGCCGACCCTTTCTGAATTTATACGCACGCCACTGAGTGTCACTCATGGGAGACAAGAAGAACAATAGTTTATGTGATGCTATTCCTTCAATTGAGGTAGAATGAGTGTATCTTTCCGGACGAGGCAGGGGCTGCCCTAAATGACTTTCCGCTATAAAAAAAAGTTGTATGCCGAGACGGGGAAGCTCCTGGACTTACGGTGAACGGTCTATCATCGTGCTGTCAGCTAAAGCTGAGCGCATATTTGTATTTGGTTCAAACCTTACGTTTGAATGCGTTTTGCGCTGACATCATGGTGCGGCGCCCTTCGCTAAGCAGAGCTGTTTGCATGGACCATATCCGATCGCGCAATATTTGCTGACAGTCGGAATTTAAAGTCGAAGGATTTACGTTCACAAACTTTCGACACGGTCCTCCCCGGGCATTGAATGCATCTTACTCAGGCCGCTGCCACCGACGCAGGTCATCCCAGTCGAGGGTAAATAGGACGAGTTAGCACGAGTCGCGGCGAGCCCCATGCATCAACTCGAACATCTCTCCCTGCCAACTCTTCTTGGTGCAAGAAGAAGTCAGGCGGGCGCGATTGTCAAATGCGCTACTGTGAAGGACTTCAACAAGCACCGCACAGGCGTGTTACGATGGAATTTGGACGAGAGGCGCCTCTTCCTCCT
>JAXIVJ010015904.1:0-10000 GCA_036785665.1 Chirona hameri
GCGTTATCCGATAGTAAAAGCTCACACCTCAAAACAAGATGGTATACCCAGCACTAGATTACGCATTGGTTTACTGTTGCCAGTCCTGTACAAAATAACATAATTGTTTTAAAAAGATATCATTATATTACACAGAAAAAAAATAAATGTTATACTACAAATATAAGACAAGAGCTATTAATATTGCCCGCAATATCCTTTAGAACACTCATAATCAAAATTTTCTTTGGACTAACTTTCGTCCTCTTCAATATATACTCCTAATATTATGGTTCCAACATCGCCCGCCTACGAGTGGGTTGAGGAGAGACCACTCTATCGCCAATGGCGTCGGGCCGCCGGACGGCACCGGGCCGCCGCTGCCGCCGCAGCCGCGCACGCGTTTCAGTCGTGAGGCCAGCGGGTGGCCGGGAGAGAGGTTGCGTCGCGTGCGCTCGTTGTCAGCGATCAGGCAGTGGTGGTGCTGGAGAGGGGCGGTGTTTCGTGTGCGATAGGAGGTTGTGGAGCGTGTTTTGGGTGCTGATGCGCGGAGAGTCCGCGAACTTAGTGACAGACAGCGATTCCTCGCTCAGAGTAAGATTTTCATTGGACGTTCTACGAATAATGCGTATGAGCCCTTCTCATTGTAGTGCGTGGAGCCAAGCACTGTGTTTTCGACAGCATGGCAATCGATTTTTGGTGATTGTTGAGGCCAGGACGTTTCTCACACAACGCCATTTGCGATTTGGTCGTTTGATGCATGGACCGCTATATAAACGTCAGTAGGCGCCCTAAAACCCCAAGGCGGCCCAACCGACCTATACCTGTCGTCTGAAGGTATTGAACGACTCCGCACAAACAGTTCGGAATGTCATTATTGCTCTAATTGCGATATCATTTAACTTACTTTACTACGAAAAGGAAACGACAACGAAGGTTTTAGGAGTAACGATTAGTGTTCGTATACAGCGTAACAACAATCGCTAAATAAGCTCTCAATACAGGCTGGGGCGTAACCTACGAGCTCAAGTTACTGGAAACTGCAGAAGTTCGCCATGGGCGGCTGGCCCTATGGGTCATGGGCTGGGTCTAGACTGGGCCAGGCTGGGCTTAGGGCTGGCCTCAACTTTAAGGAAAACCACTTGGGCTCTGATGTGGCCTGGGCCTGACAATTTTGAAGTAATGCGCGCGTCGCACAATCTCAGAAAAGTCAGACGCTAAAATTATTTTAACAGCAGTTCACCTAACAGCAAACACACTGTTGTCTTGTGCGTGTGGCTTTCCTTTTTGGGGTTAGCTTAGTTGGTTAATTGTTTACATTTATAGTATATATACAATTAAATATGCTAGGATAATTAATTGGACATTTTATGAAATAATGAATGCATAATTTGAATGGTCCGGACCGGGACCTGGGCTCAATAATATTAATTTGACCGAGGCCTGTCCCGGGCCTTAGGCTTGGTGTTCATGGCCTGGGCCGGGTGCGGGCTGGGGGGGGTTGGTGGGCCCGTGGCGACACACTGTATGCACTGCTGATGACCACAAACAGCGTAGTCCTTCCGAACCTAAACCCCCCCCCCCCACACACACACAAAATGCACGAATTTAACCACGTTAAATTTCTAGTGCTGAGTATTTTACGTATTCCTAATTTATATTTAGATTATTTTTAACTATATTGTTATACCCGCATCGCGCATCATTGGGAGCTTGATGGGCTTGTCCGCGTCCTCCCTAATAACAATGGCCACAGCGGCTGTTTAGGCTGGCCACATCCTTCAATCAAAACCTAATGTTGTTGTAGTATGCGCTCAAACCGGTGCGCCCCGGCTCCAGCGCAGCAGGGGCTAAAACAATTATTAAAACATATTTGTTTGCCATAGGCGGTATTAGGTCAGATGAAAAGGTAGGATCAAATAAGAAAATTAGTACCCACTTGCCAAGTTTGCTACCAGCACTATAATAAGGTTACTGATCGTAGATAGTTCCTTTTGCATGTTGTATACCTTCATCATACAGGCGTATCCAGGTATCCAAACTGGTGCGGCGCAAACTTTTTGAATAGTTTATAGTATCCGCTAGTATTGATACTACTGAGGTCTAACAGTGATCTATTTCACCTACTAACTTCAATTCACATAGCTTACCCCCCCCTTTTTACTCTACCTGGACACCGCCTATTATCTTGTAATCGAGTTCGTAGAGTACCCTGTGGTGCATCAGTGTGCTCGGGCGGGCGATCAGCTGGGGTGGTGGCGTGGAGCTCCAGTGCGGGTCGTACAAACGGTGCTACTCACAGACAGCAAAGGAGTAAGAAGAGGAAAGCCGCGTCACCAACTATCAGCCCAGCCTCACCATCGGCCAGAACTGTGACCAGGATCGCCAGCCAACTAGAACCAGTCTGAACGGCAAATGGAGGAATTTCGCCTACCAAATGGCCGATCTCCAACGATCGAGTGGATGAGCTGGAGATGCAATAACGGATCGCTTGCAACAACCGCACCCCGGTCTCCATGCCTCATACATCCTCTGGATCCGGCCATCCCTAAGTCAGCTCGCCCAGCCGAAATACCTGAGCTGATACCAAGGTATGATCAAACCATCACATTGGGTACTAGTTGGATGTGAGCCAAATGAAAGATCTTTCGCTGCGCAGTGGGAACATTTTGTCTGAGTTATACGTCTGCCGCCCGTGGTTCTGACCGGGGGATGTATATTCCGATCCAAGATGAAGCTGCGTGGGTCGGGGCATTTTTATATCAGAGTGCCCTGACCTCCCAGGCGTCAAAACCATCTTCAGAACTCTACATTCAAATGAAGAAGACAAAAACAATCACATTTCGCTGTATACCCAGGGTGGGACAATCTTTTGCACGTAAAAGTTCCCACTCGCCCATCCCGTCAAAGTTGCAGAGACTGCGGTTTTGCGGCAAGCTGGCTGATACGGAGTCACCAGGGACCGACGCAGGGGCCGCACTACAAGGCGGCCACAGTCCTGGGGCCGAGTAAGTCCTGCAGGAGCGAACAGAGGACATCGCACGGCACCCGGCTCTGTGTCTTTCTTGTGCCGGTGTCAGGATCATGCACCATTCTAAAACCACGATCCAGCTCACGCTGACCGTGACCTGGCTCCGCCTCCTGCGGGAGAGGTGGCTGCGGACCCGCCGCCGGCCGGCCCCATGCCCCCAGCGGACTTGTGACCCTGCCGTGACCTGGCAGCGTGCCAGCCGCCGAGGCCGATCCTGACAGCTGCCGGCGACCGGCCTGGTGCGAGCATGACGCTGACGCGGCCGGCGCGCTGATAATAACCCCGGCACGCCGCAGCGCCCCTGTGAACACTAACGAACAGCGAGGTCCAGTGGGCCGACGTCTGTCTATGGAGAAACAAATAGCCTAGATGGAAAATGCGTGGAATCTGTTTCTGAGCCTGTGACCAGAGTCATAACTGTGAGCAATAAAGATGACCGTCATCCAGACAATTCGGGACCTGGTTTGATGCAGGGAAACAAGAACCGGCTCAAGTACTACAAGGGATGTCTCCAGCTTTAACGAGTACAACCTGCGTGTTCTTCGTCGGATAGACAAGGCGGAAAACTGAAGGAAAGAATACAGCCAGAAGATCGCCGACGCTGCCCAGACTGGTTCAGATCGAGGCGCAGCAGCTGATGGGAGCTCCGGCCGGGACTTGGACTCGGCTAGGCTGCGAGCTCGTAAATAGCTGCACCGGCGGCTGCCTCGCAGTAACCTGTGTACGTACAATTGTGTGTATTTTACTCATGAGGTCTAGTGACAACTTTGATTTGATTCACGTGAGAATAGCCCGCTCTGCGTGTTAATTATTCTTGATTTCAGCATATATGCATATATTGTTTACTTATAGTGTATGGAGGGTATCTGTGTAGTCCTGAGCGTGTGGATCGATAGCATCTTTCTTATGGTTATATTGTTTTTGTTAAACAATTACATTATTTGATGATTGTCATCATCATATACTCTATATATTGTGTTGCGGTCATGTGTCTTGCTTACAAGCTCTTTATCACGAACGTTGTTCATCCGCATTGACTGCTGCGCCTGGCGTCATGGTACATGTGAACGATTGTATTGTGTGCAATGTTTGTTGGATTTTGTGAGTTTGTTTAGCAAATGTGTATTAAACTTGCAATACAAATAATCCGAGAAAAAAACAAAAAAAACCCTGTGGTGCAATGTTTCATCCGAAACTGCAGTATGTTATGTCATTGTAGCCCATGCATCTTAGTTTCCTTGCAATAATATGACCCCTATTCTTCTTCATCCTGACGCGCCTCGTGCACAAAAAAAACGACTTAATTTCCTCATCCTGGCCTCACATGTGCTATATATCATTACAATCTAACCATCTATTACGCCCGTAATCGCTAGCATATCGTCATCACCATGTCAGCCACCTCCCTTTTCATGTGCCTGAACACGCCCCTGCAATTTATACATGTAATACTCATTATGCAAAATAATGAAAAGAGAAAGCTATTGCTTTACATCTTGATAGCTTTAAATTCCCCTTGCATCGCTCTATTGGAATTCCCGCCAAACATTGAATTCTTACTGACCCCCCACCCCCCACCTTTACAAGCCCCTGAACCGCCTCTGCCAGGAAATTTTCATATTTCAATTAACATCAACTAGTTTGTACTTGTTGCCAATCACCGTAAACTGATGTAACTCTTCACACTTGAGACAGTTAGGGAAGAAACCGTGAAAGTACCACATTTCCGTATTATCGCCAAATTCCGCCGCAGAACCTCTCAAAACGTGGCCCTGGAACCGCCCTCTGTTTCAGGTTAAGAACGCAAAATTTAGAATCCCATATGCGCAATTCAATTCATAGGACAAGTTCCTAAAATGTCATGTGTCTGGTCCGTAGCCGATCGGGAGATATCTGCGAAAAATAAATGAGGGGGTGGAATCCACCCACTCCTGTTACAAATAGGGTTAACTTGGAAATCACTGGGCTCTGGATGGGCCTGGGCCTGAACAATATTTGAAGTAATGGCGCGTCGAGCACAGACTCAGGTCAGAGCTAAAAAAAATTCAGCATTCACTTACACTTGCTGCTGGTGTGTTTTTTTTTCGTTTAGCATAGTTGGGTCATTGTTTCACATTTTAAGTATACAAGTAAATATGCTAGGTATAATGATTGCAAATTTATATGAAAATATTTGTATGCTTCTAATCTGAACGGGCCGGACCGGGCCTGGGCCTCTATATTATGAATTGACCGGGCATGGTCCGGTCTGGCTCGGTGTTCATGGGCCTGGGCGGGTCCGGGCTGGTGGTTGGTGGGCCCGTGGCGAACACTGGGTCTCAACCACTAACTAGGCAGCCGTTGGGAGCATAAGTTATCTGCTAATTTGGGTTACCTTTGTATTCATAATGTTTGTGGATTGTTACGGATATGATGGGCATATAGTCATAGTAAACAGAGTGCAAGAAATATTTTCCATGGCAATGTGGTCAAAAAGACCATTGCAAGAGAAGCCCGGATTGACGATGGGAACCGAAATTCGTTTACTAAGTACTTGAGAGTACCGGACATTATAAGATTGGATTACTTATCAACTTAAATTGAAATATCTCTTAAGTAGGAATGTTTATATGCAAAAATATGATCAAATTTACAATATTATTTTGGTCTCGATCTGACGATTTCAAGTGAAAACTTCCTTTTTTGTAAGGAATATGAGAATATTATCCCCTTAAAAACGTATGGCGGCCTTCAAGCGCCGCCCACAAATGTGTAGCGCAACGTAGACGGCAGATTACGCCATGGGCGCCTTATTGTCCAGGTAAGTGGCGCTATCGCGGCCAAAGGGAAGGGCAATGGAATGGTCACTCGAATGAATGATCGTGGAATGATCCTCATTGGCCAGGAGGACGCCTTCGGCCTTGAGAGGGCCGCCTTGCCAGAAAACACATTGGTAACCACACACAGTTTGAGGCTATCCAAATAAATAGCTTCTATATGAGATGTAAAGACTGGCTTAATAGAGTGATGGGTTATGTAGGTAGTTCCCAGTATAAGGTACCCAATAACAACCTACTGCGGAGGTAGATCTAGAACAGAAGGCTATGGTTTTGTTATGTGTACATATAGCTCTGTTGTCCTATCATAATCAATACAGTCTTTATTTTTTGTTTTCAATCCGACACATTCTATAGCAATGGTAAAGTGGAACGCACCTACGTTTGATTGTTACAAAATTTAAAGGTTTTCCTTGAAAATTTTGTTATATTTGAAGAAAAAAACTTTTGTTTTACTTTTGTAATCCCTATTGATTTCCACGGCACATTTGAAACTAAATAAATGCAAGTTGGAGTCGTTATCCATTTGTTTAATTTTGCCTCGATTTGGACTCTCCAACACGTTACTGATGCGATTGGCAATTTCGACACACATGCACAACTTCCTCATACTACAACGGGGCTTTCTTGCCTTAAACTATCGGATAATCCCTTTAAGGTTGCCACCCTAGTCATATAATCTTGCCTTAAACGTGCGACTGAAAGGAAAGGCTGCTTTGCGTTTGTTCATGATCCAATATTATTGCAGCATGAAAAAACAACAAAAACACAACTGAATAAAGCACGATCTGCCGCTAAAGACAGTTGAAACTTGGCGGATAACCCATCCGGACCGTTCCCCGAGCATCTGAAAGGCATCTGAATTCACGGGCGCGATCTTAGTACAGATTTGCCCGCGGACTGTAAGTGACGAAAAGTGGATTTTAATTAGGAGGGTGCTCTCCGCTGAATTCCTCGGCTTATCATGGCACAATCAGCGAGTTTATCAGTGGAGGTGACAAGCAGTAATGTCGCTTGATGCAACTGAAAACACCTCGACATCTGTAATCAGACTGGACATGCCATGGGCAACCTTGGACAAACCGTGAGCGAACCTCCTGGAATGCGCCAGCTTCGAACAGAGGAAAGTTCACTTAATGTCGCGCACTTATTAGCCAAGCCAGAACATATGGCATTTCAGAATACATTTCGCGAATTCGCAGCGTTGAGAGATAGACCATCAACGCCAAAGAGCAAACAAACATCTCGGTGTCGTACGCTATCCTCATCGCCGGATAAGACGCCAGAATGAATGGGCACCACTTCAAACATGTAGACCTGCAGACGCAGCATTACCTTACCGCAGTGCTGCCTGACACACCACTGGCGTGTCCCACAGGCGGCTCTGACATTGATTGATGTATTTCTGCAACTCATCTTACGATGGACATGTCTTTTAAAAGATGCAAACGGTTTCAATTTCTGTTAAAAAAAACAAAGGGCAGAAAGTTCAGGTACACGTACAATACACATCACAGTTCAGTCGTTTGCACAGACATCGTTTCGCCACTATCCGGTCCAATTCGTGCGCTTAGGTTGCTCCGGAACGCCGGTGCGCTTGGATCTATCCCTAGTTTTGTTCAGTGTGCTCACTCCTCTGCTTGCACAGGTCGTCTTTTCCCCGTCTCGTGCGCATTCGCGGCGATTGTGAACCGTAATCTCGTCTGGGGCATGCGTATGTTGCTCGTTTGCCCGCGGCAAATGTGCTGGTCGCTTGTGGACCACACCACAGGCGTTGTCCACAGCGGTTCTGACACACACCACCAGGCGTTGTCACACAGCGGCTCTGTCACTCCACAGGCGTGTCACAGCGGCTCTTGCCACACCACATGCTGCCGCACTAGCGCTCTGACAACACACAAGCGTGTCCACATCAGCTCTGACACACACATATGCGTGTCCACAGCGCTCTGGACACACCACAGGCGAGTCCACAGCGGTTCTGACACACCACTATGGCGTTGTCCACGAGCGGCTCTGACACACCACAAGCGTGTCCACACGCCGACACACCACAAGCGCCACAAGCGCTCTGACACATATTTACCACCCACATAGCGGTCCGAACAACGGCTCTGACACACCACAAGCTGTGTCCACAGCGGCCTCGGACACACCACACGTCCACAGATCGTGCTACCACACCACAAGCTGCCACAACGCATCTGACACACCACAGGGCGTGTCCTCACAGCGGCTCTGACACACCCACAGGCTGTGTCCCACAGCGGCTCTAACACACCACAAGCGTGTCCACACGGCTCTGTGACACACCACAAGGCGTGTCCACACGGCTCTGACAACACCACAGGGCGTGTCCACAGTCGGCTCTGGGACACACAAAGGGTGTCAAGGGCTGACACACAGGCGTGTCCCACAGCGGCTCTGACACACCACAGGGCTGTCCACAGCGGCTCTGACACACACAAGCGTGTCCACAGCGGCTCTGACACACCACAAGGCGTGGTCCACCAGCGGCTCATGAGCACACCTACAAGGCGTAGTCCACAGCGGCTCTGACACACACAGGGCTACGGGGTGTCCACAGCGAGCTCTGACACACACACAGGCCGTGTCCACAGCGGGCTCTGACACACCACAGCGAGGTCCATAGCAGCTTCAGCGCCGTTGCGATGTTGACACTCCACCCAAATGCCGGAACAGAACAGTGTCGGGCTGTCCGTCACGCGCAAAAGCATTCCTGAGCTGTCGGCGAGCTCCAGCGATCACTCTCTGACCACCGCAGAACACGCTTAGCTCAGCCTACGGGGCTTGTCATCCTTCTCCCCGGCTGTGTTCTCTCTCAACCGCCTGTCTCCTCCTGCTGTGGTCTTGCTGAAGGAACAAAGGCTTGGCATCACTTCTCCCCGGCTGTGTTCATCTTCACCCGCTGTCCTCCTCTGCATGTGGTTCGTGCTGAAGGAAACAGGCTAGACATCCTATCTTCCGGCTGTGATCTATCTTCACCGGCTGTCCCCCCTCTTGCTGTGGCTTGCATGAAGGAAACAGGCTTGGCATCCTTCTCCCGGCTGTGTATCATCTTCACCGTGGCTGTCCTCCTCTGCTGTGGTCTTGCTGAAGGAACCGCCTGTGCGTGACGTACCCTCCCAGGGAACAGAGCCAGGGCAATGCCTGAGGCCTACTTCAGATCGCTCAAGATTAAAAGCGGCACGATACCCGTTCGCTGCCACTCGTCTGCAATCCCGGACTCGGCTGACGGCCGATGTCTGATGAGATCTGATGGAGACTCGAGCCGCGGCTGTCCTGCCGTGGGACAGACACCAGAGACAAAGCGTGTTGAGCGGTGACGGGCGCTGGCAGGCGGTGGAGGCTGTCAGACGGAGATTGGGGCTGATCCAGGCGGAAGAGCTTTTGTTGACAGACAGGAGAATCTCCCAACTTGCGTCAGCTACGAGAACCTCCCCGAGCTGTGTCAGCTTCAGAGACCTCCTGCAGTCATGTCAGCTCCCTGCATGCAGAGAGAGCTTTGGATGGGCTGACTTTAGGGCTAATCCGGACCTAATGATGCCAGGGCTTAGTGCTACTGCGCGGACTTAAAGTGCGTTTACGCTGGCAGCTGCCCGGACGCGAGCTGGCCTTAACAGGCATATCTGCGTACCAGGGAAGTGCATTAGGAGGAGCATTTGCAATACACTTACGCGCTAGAAGTAGCTCGTATAGATTTTATCAAAGTCTTGTCTCTGATAGTTATTTGATAGTTTAAGATTGCTCGATGAACAAATATTTATAACAAACGGATCTTGCTTGCTTGGTTTTTCATATTCTTAAGAACTTCTGTTTGATGCTCCATGGCAAATTAGATTATGATGTTTATATTTACATTCATGCTGATATACATATATCAAGTTAAAAACAACTGCAATGGAGTTACAGTAACTGCGGTTACGCATTATATCTGACCTCTCCAGCATAGCATGGGGAGAAATCAGCGTGGATCATTTCAATTTCGGGTGCAGAGACGACGGCGATGCATACATAATGCAGACCCATGCAGTCATAGGATGACTCAAACAACGCAGCACCACCAACAGTTCCCTGCGGGCAGACCATGCGGTGCAGGGGTGGAGCGACCCTCACCCTGTGGGGGCGGGGCGGCCCCGCGTGTCACCCTGCG
>JAXIVJ010015904.1:15000-30299 GCA_036785665.1 Chirona hameri
ACCATTTTGATCAGAAAGATCGTCTGTTGTTTTTACAATTTTCTTACATTAGCAGATTTAAGGCGGCCGCTCACTAGGCCATTCGGCGCGCGGAGGTCGCGATAACGCTACGACTTTCCACGCATCTTTAGCGACTTTCCGCGTTCGCGTCAGCCGAAACGTCAAAAATCGCGGACGAATGTCGTCGGCCGGCCATCTGCGGACCGGCGGAAAAAAGCTGATTCGAACGAGCTTTTTTTCCGCGACTGAACGCCGCGGAGCCGCGGACAACAAAATTGATCAGGCAACAGTGGCGAATATATGCAAGACAGAGGTACAAATTGTGCACAGCATGCTCTTGCCGCTGTGAAATTTGTTATCTAAAAGTTTCGTGGTTCTAAACTTACATCTTTGTCGAAAAATGTCCATCATTAATTTACCTTGTGACAGGCTGTAGGCACAGGTTGCGACATGCTGTAGGTCGGCGGGGCGGAATCTCGCGAGCAGACAGCGCCGAATCCGCCGGAACAAGGACGATATTCAGCGGTATCGACGCGATTTTCCGAGGCGGAATGTCGCAGTATATCGCGCGCCAAATGGCCTAGTGTGCGGCCGCCTCACTCATATCGGGAGTGGTCGCCTGTGTTGTTTTTACCATTTGCTTACATTAACAGAGCCATTCTGATTCGGAACGATCGCCAGTCTTACTTAGCGTGAAGTCGACCATTTTCTTCCGTCCTTCCCGCGTGGCAGGTCACGTGACCAAACCGACGCGTCGTTCGTAGCCTCGGGCGACGCTAAGCAGTCTGTTGACTACGGATGGCTCCCCCCCCCCTCCGCTACCAGACGGCGGCCGCCTCGCGGGGGAGGAGGGGGGGGGGGTAAAAACGTGCGGCTTGGCGGCGGTCCTCTTCAATTGCTGCCTCTGTCTGTCTAGGGTTGGGGAGGGAGGGAGGGGGAGGGGGATGACGCCGGGTAGAGGGACCGGCGTGGTTTGGACGGCGCCTGATCACAGGGTCTGGTGACCACAGCTGACCTCTCACCGACAGTTGCGACTGATGCCACGGACCAGGGTGCGTTTGCGGGTGACACCAGGGTGCGTCAAGGGTGCTCAAGCTTCAGGCTTTGTAGAAAGAAGAGTAACTTGAGGTGACAGAGGCACCTGTCATACGCATCAGTTAGAGTAAGAGAAACTAAGTCGAATTTCAAAACTAGTCACCTGTCACACGCGTTAGTTAGAGTAAGAGAAACGAAGTCGAATTTCAAAACTTGAGGTTCGTGCGAAACTAAAAACATATTAGGTACTAAACGACAGGTATGCGTTCAAAATCCCTAAAATTTGAGACTATCGTGGATCTCTCAACTACGAACTGCGATGAACTCTTCATCGAATCATAAATCCTTGTTGATTCTGGTCCTGATTAATTGCAGGGGCGGCGCCACCAATTTTTGATATGGGGGGGGGGGGGTCCAAACAACCATCACGTGACTGTTTAGACAAAATAGCTATAATTTATATTTTTAATAATTTCACTAAATGATCATTCCTATTAAAAACGTGTCGCATGCACTCCACGCAGCAATAAGGCGGAAATGTTTCAACCCAAATGCAGAGCATCACCTTAAAAGACACTGCCTCTATCGGATGATATCGCAAAAACCGGCTTAAACAAGTCCTAAGGACTACTTATGATTTGTAATCGTCATCAACGGCTTACCCAACCAGCGCAAATACAAACAAAAAACAATCATTTATTTCATTTTTCATAAGAATATACAAACTGTTTACGATTTCTACGCACCACTACATATATGGATTATGTAAGCGTTTGTTCCAGTTAACTGCATCTGACCAACCGTCAGCTGACGCTATTGCAACACTTGGATGAGGCGGCAATGCATTTATACATTGTGATTCCTGTTAACTACATGAAACGATTCTGGCGCATCTGGCGCGCTTGAGTTGTTGCCACACAAAAAGCCTCGGTCGGGATCAAAATCCCTTCGGAAAAATCCAAATCCCTTCGGAATTAATCTTATCCCTTCGGATTAAAAAAAAATCAAATTATTGGACTTAAATCGTGCATAATAAGACATGAAATGTTTTCTGACATTACACATTTCGACAGAATGCTTAAGAAAAAAAATATAACTTTTTACCATTGTTTCACAACACTGCAATTAATTGATTTTGGTGCGAAGTGGTGAGCGGCTCGTCAAGGTCGTTGGCTGGAAGAAAACCGAACTGTGAACGATGATATTGGGCAACTGGGCGCGAATTTCGAAAAACGGACTTCATAGTGTTAATCAGATGCGATTGCCCTTTAACATATCAAATTTTACATTAAAGAGACAGTGTCCCTTTAAAGGGAATGTTTCACCTTTGTATTGGTTTTGAACTGCGATAGCCATTATCTTTTGCCGTTATTGAAATGTCGAAAATGCTAAGGTCATTTTCCCCAAGACTTAGCCGTTTTTTAAGCAATTTAATTTCCCATTTTCAAAATGGGGTCTAGGCTAGTGCCGCCGTTGTTGGCTGACAGCCACTTTTTAGCCAATTCCACTGTGTCAGCCAATCAGCGTCGGTCTATAGCTCAATAATGACGTCATCATCCCAAATTTCAAACCCTAATTTGTATAAAGTTTTAAGTAACTTTTCGAGAGAAAAAAATATCACCATCGTTTTCAGCAGCACTTACTTCATGTTTTCGACTACAACCAGCGTATATTTGACAATTTTCAGAAAGGTGAAACATTCCCTTTAACCCATACACTCGGCTAAATCACTCGAACACGCAGTGTAACAGTGGACACATTATGAGCATGTGTGCAGTGAAACAGGATGGTATGTCATTAACCACTTTACTTGCAGGTCGATTTAGGGAATGGATGCCCTAGTTGACATGTTTTGACTTTCTACTGAAAAAAAAAGTTAGAGGAAATCTTCACATATATTGCGGCAGCGATCAATGCAGCCCAAGAACACGATGCGGGATAGCACTCACATATAACGGCCAGAGAGCAGACACCTTTGCTTATTATTGTTGGCTCAAGTGCTCCAAACGTCCTCTGCCGCGATGAGTGAAGGGACGCCAACACGATAGCGACATGAGCCGGATCGGCTCGATCCAAGCGGAGGCGGTGCTGTGCCAGCAGTGTACGTGGCCCACTGCTGCGGCGTTAGCGTTAGCGTTAATCCTTCGCTACGTCATGGTTGAGCGCAGCCAAGTTTTTAGCCACCGTTGCGCAATGAAACTGCGTTCGGCCATTGCTGAGCTGGCGAGAAGAGTCATGAGGAGTCTCACGAGTTTCACGACATCAGGGAAGAGCTCTGGTGCGTTGAGTCGCACACCGCGGAGGATGGAGACAGCATCGTCCAGGTGGGCTCCAAGGCCCTACAATTTCATTGTCAATCATGCCAGGTAAAATGGCAGGCATCAACATCACTTGGCATTCAGTAGCCGTGTTCAAGACAACATGTGTACGGTGTGTACACTCAAACTGTGCAGTGTGTTTCACCAATCGGCGTTGAGATTGCTAAAGCAACCGCAACGCTGATTGGTCAAACACACAGTACACACCATGCACATGTTGGATTGAACACTCATAATTCTCAGCATGGGAGAGTAGTCAATGGTCTCAGTATCGTCATATTTGTAGCAGAGTTCGCCATGGGCTGGGCTGATCCTATGGCCCATGGGCCCTGGGCCGGGCCTCAACTTTAACCCTCGCCCTACGGGGGTGGGCCTGACAGGCCCCCCTGAGGTTTTTCTTGAATAACTTTGTACACATACTTTGTACATCTTGCTGCAATTTTCGGTAGCTGAGTTTACAACAATTATACGTAGGCTGTAAAAATTAATTTGAAATTAGTTGAGTAGTTTGGGAAATAATCATGTTTTGATGACGTCATGTTGTTGGAAAAACGCTACATATTTGAAAAATGATAGAAAACCGAGTTTTGAAGGAAATTACAAACTCAATTTACCAAAGATACAAAATGGCATTCTCTTTAAAATGGCAATCTCGGATTTGCAAAATTTTGGGTTTTGTATCCCTAAAATGAAAATAAAACTGATTTTTGTAGAAAAATCTCCACAAAATCAAAATTTTAAAGATGTTAGAAAAACCGGAATATATGTGAGAGAACTGAGCATGGACAATACCCACACCAAAAGTCAAAGCAATATCTTCATTTTTGACTAAGTGATGGCTCCCTAAGTGTAAGAAACTGATGACGTCATTTTGTTTAAATAACTGTTTTTACTTTGTTTGACAAGATACGAACAAATAATTACCTTCTCTGTATTTATGAGCCAAAAACGGTCTAGGAACATGCGTTTTTATCTACATTTATTAATTTCTATTTTTTAAGTTTTCTGAAGAGCAAAATCACTGTTTTGGACGTCATAAATCCGAGGTCATTCACTTGACCTGGAATGTCACTCGTTGACCTGAAACCTAAAAATCGCATACTGTTAGATTCCCCTCATGACAGGCAACATTCTGGTTATTACCGCATTGCTCTAAGTTGCTTGGTGTGGAAGTTAACAGGGGGGCCTGTCAGGCGCCCCCCCCCCGTGGGGGCGAAGGTGAAAAAAGCTCCCGTAGGGCGAGGGTTAAGGAAATCACTGGGCTCTGTATGGGCCTGGGCCTGATCATTTTAAGTAATGCGCGTGTCGCACAACCTCAGATCAGAGCTCAAAAATATTTTAAACATCAGTTCACTTACACAGCAACACACTGTTGCTGTGGCTGTGGCTTTTTTTTGTTAGCATGGTTGGTTCATTGTTTCACATGTATAGTATACAAGTAAATATGCTAGGATAATGATTGCAAATTTTGTGAAAATAATGATATGCTTAATCTGAACGGGCCGGGCCGGGCCTGGGCCTCAATATTATGAAGTTGACCGGGCCTGGTCCGGGCCTGGGCTTGGTGTTCATGGGCCTGGGCTGGGGGTTGGTGGGCCCGCGACGAACACTGATTTGTAGGTATGTAATGTCACCAAATTTGATTGGGCTTTAACATGGGAAAAATTGGCGACACATGAAGGAAATATCTGCACGTAGTATTTTTTCCCAGCGAAAGGTTGCTGGGATAAGGGGGTACTGTACCCCGCTATCTGAAGATAAGGGAGGCGCGTCCCTCGCGTCCCCCCGGTGGCGCCGCCCCTGGTTAATTGGATATCTGTGTCCATTTAAGGATAACAAAATATCCCTGCACACACATAACATATTGCCAAAACTCCAGTGAGCATACCCACGAATCCAAGGCAGCTAGCCCTCTCACCCAAGCCAATTTCGCTCCACCTATAATCGGCCGAGTGCAACCTTGCTATAACCAACCAATCAACTGTGGAGGTATTCACTTTCTTTGTGAGACGATGGTCATGGTCGCCCCAATTTGTCCAAATTGCTCACGACTCCCAATACAGTGTGACGTGTAACTCTCTTATACAAGGTCATCCGTACGAGGTGCAGGGTGCCTAGCTGACTATCCCTTGGTTGACTCACTGCAAAATTACAATGTGCACATTGTGTTGTAACTATGTCATTGTAACTACATTGTGTATTTATGCGTAACTTCAGCCGAGAAATAAAATATTGCGATCTTGTCATGCGTGTGCATTGTGCAACCCTAACCACGGTATAGTTGTGGGTCCCTAACCGGTGGGTCTTTATATAACTGAGTACTGACTAACTCCTCCGCCCCCCCCCCGTATCTGAGGATCTGTATATGTATGTAGCTATATCGGTGTATCTATAAATCAGTTTATCTATGTACTTTGTACCCCATCCAACATCCTGTATGGCTGGGTATCTGCCTATCTCTGTACCCATCTCTGATACACCCGTGGTTCCCTGTCCAGTGTCATTACAGCGTGCGTTCAGAAGCCCCTCAGTGGCCCGTCTGTAATTGTTTGACGGGTCACCGGCTGACTGGCGCCGGCTCTGCTGGGAAGGGAAGCCTGTGGCGACCACCGGCGCCAGCCCCCCCCCCCCCCCCCCCCCACACACTCACACACACACACACACCGTCACTGGCGGGAGGGGAGGGGAGGGTAGGGAAGGGGCCAACGTGAACACTGTCTGGAGAACTCGGAAACGGATATCGTTTCAAGATGATCTCAATTAGTCATGGAAATATTTTCTGTAAATATATGCTTTGCTATAGTTATAACCCTTTGTTGCTGGTAGATCCCTCTCAACCTCCTGACATCCGGTCATTCATTTCTGAAACCTTTTGCATTTCTCTTGGATGCTAGTATTGATAACGGTTGTCTTTCTTGCTATAAGGTCTGGCGTTTTCTTTTTCGATATTATGCACACAATTATCAGGGATTTATGGCAATAAACATAAGAGAGACATACAATATATCATGCCAATTGGGGAGGACTTCTGGAATGAAAGCAATTCGTTTGAGCTAAACGAGATGATCATTTATCTAAAAATAGCTGCCATAATTAATATTTCAAATTAGAAGATCATTTGTCAGCTCTGCAGCCTGGGTGGCGTGAAAGTTTGCTTTATCGGTCACAAGCTGACTCAAGGCTAATAAATTAACGCCAGACGTAATAAGCGACTCTGGTTTGCTGCAGTTTGACGTGTTATGACGTAATGGGCCCGACGTTTATTGAACTAAGCCTTCAACGTTTCTGACGGTGTAATCATTTTGAAATTTGAGCTTTCCCGAAACATTTCGAAGGTGGTGGTAGGGAAGGGAATTTTTTGACATGTTACGATTGGACCGTATTGTGTTGATATTCGTATTTTCTGACGTTATTTGTTTACCATGCTTCTGTGCAGTTCTTCACTCTATGAGCAAGTTCAAATGAATCATGGAATTGACTTCACTGAGTTTTCCGTCTTTGTTCTCTCCAAACGGTATCGATAAATAAAATAAGTAACGATGACAATTTAAGCCACCGCCAACCATTCTCACTGATCATTCGCTGCCCCCCCCCCCCCCCCCACTCCTCCCTCCCCTCCCCTACCCTTCCATCTCCAGCGCCGGGCGGGGTTACCGCAGGGTTGGGTACCTGGACCTGCGCTCTTCGTCTACCTGTGGGATAATTACTGGTCAGAAATACAAGCGAGCGGCAGGGGGTCGGAGCGTCGGCTGGTATAATAACCAGGCCTTCAGGGTGGCCGCTGGGGTGACGCGCGCCAGACCCCGGGGTGTCTAGTCACGTGACAGCTGGACTGGCGGACTGCGCTGAGAGCTTCATATGGCAGGCTGCTGAGAGCGTCATATGACAGACTGTGGAGGAGGCTGCTGAGGCCTACCGCTATAGTCAAGAATCGTCTGCCGCGGCTGGGAAAAACGGGCGAAAGAGATGTTTCCTCATCAGAAGGATAGGCTGGCTTGCATGGATATATGACTGAATAACTGATTCATTAAAGCTGTTTCAATCAACCCTGCAGTATTCGTTGTGGCTGGTGTAGGCACAGTTCGTTAAACAGTATAGGAATACAAGCAAAGAAGTGAATAAATTGAAGTATTACGAGGTTGGATATGTCAATTTCGGTCAGTGTGCCAAGTATCAATTTGTCGTCGTTTCAAGTTTAAATTTGTGCCTATCCTTCTGTGGATTATGTGCCACTAAACGGGAACTCGTGAAATGTTTGGACTATTTTGTACCCGTCGTAAACTAACCTTACGAAAGCAGCACGAGTATGCACGGATTTCGGTTGTTCTTTCGGACCGGATTTCGGTTGTTCTCTCGGGCTAGGCCAGTCGATTCATCAGCAGTATTTTCGAACATAGTTCGGACTCTGATCGTGCCAGAGGGGTCGGTTTACCGTCACGCTGTCGGTTGCTAAGATTGGATCTTTCACGATGACTAATTCCACTGGAGATACACTGGCCGGGCATAAACATTTGGCTGTCTGCAAGATAGACATCGCCGAGTTATTCTATATCGCAAATGACACCACGCTTGGCTAAGATTGCTGATTGGTTGCATGCATACCGGGTATAATTCCGGACCATACCGGACATAATGTATTGGCTAGCCCGGTATATTGGCTAGCCCGGTACTGATAAACCCGAAAGGTTGGTGTAGATTGAACGAACGCGTGGATGGTTATATCCGACGTCGGAACCTCTCAATGCATTGGCGTATTTGTATCGTTACGCATATCAAACAGCTGTTCCGATTTCATCCGCTACTTACCTTCCACGGCTTACCAGGGATACATCCAACGTTCATTTACTTCAGTAGGACTTCAGTTAATTCATTTGTAAGAATTTCTCAAATAAGATGTATTTCCCACGGCCCGGATACTCACTGAAACAGCAATGACTTACACTTTAACATGAATATTGGTACGAGTATCGGGTGAAGGACGAACCTGACCATGATGCTATCGTTCAAACAGTCATTTCATCTGAAGCGAAGCCCTGCTGAGAGATTGACTGTCCGCTGCGCTTCGGACGTAATTGAATTGCATGACTGCCACTCCGCTCTCACTATATAGGTATGACTCTCGTGCCGTTTGATTCTATAAAAGGCAGATTGCATTGACTACACGCACGCAGAGTCGAGCCCAGATCATTAACCCTACCATGCATGCCTGCCCCGGCTATGGTTCTTTTATTGCTGATTAATGATCGTGGGAGTAGAGAACAGGCAGAGGGAACAAGGTTTCATCGGAGGGAAGAAGGTTTCATCGGGGTGGATGAATAAGGTTATCAGGCCGTTCGTGGTGTGTCACAACGTGATAATTCTAAGTGGCTTGCCAGTCAAAAGTCAGTCATTTTGATATTATTAACAGATATTGTTTCCGCCAGTTTATTTTGTTTTTATTCAGGGATCTTTCGAAAGCACTACGACTTTCTTCAGCCGTAGTGCTGTCGTTCAGCCTTGGTAGTAAAAACACGGCAAAACAGTCAGTACATACACACAATCATATTTTGAATACATCCATCACACACACACAAGGGCCAATGACGCAGTAAAATTTGGAAAAACTACTTCATTCCGTACCATTACTCTAACACTACGCCGGAGACACAACCAACACTGAAGTATTTTTCTTCATTTTTCTTCTTCTGAGCCGTCTTTTATTAACCAGTGCCTACATGACAAAATACATGCGTCAATGCTGAACATGGCGGCACACATGGTGACGATAGATGTGGTACAAATCAACAAACCGCTTTTTCGCGGGGTTTCCTGATTTGTACTGAGTATGGCCGTCATGTAAAGGTCAGTCTCGTCTCTCGTCTCTCGTCTCTCGTCTCTCGTCTCTCGTCTCTCGTCTCTCGTCTCTCGTCTCTCGTCTCTCGTCTCTCGTCTCTCGTCTCTCGTCTCTCGTCTCTCGTCTCTCGTCTCTCGTCTCTCGTCTCTCGTCTCTCGTCTCTCGTCTCTCGTCTCCTAGCTTCTGTCCCATTCAGTGCCCGGTTCTGCCCAAGCTTCCGTTGCCCCGCGGTCCTATTCAGAAGTCTGACCATGGCGATGCATCTCGGCTGCGCCATTGCTGCGCCATTTGTATGCAGATCTGTTCTGAAGAGGATGGTCCGTTGTTGTGACGTCATAAAAGCCTGTACCGGACCAGCTTGGTAACAGAAGCTCCGTTTGTTACGCAGTTTGAATTACACAACCTCCGTCCAAGAAGTCATACTAAAGTATTCATATCGTAGCTTGTCGGAATTTACGGTATTCATGCTACTAACACTCGATGTATTTTGTTTTGTTTTTCGTCGAGGATAATTTACTGCTCAAGCAGTTTTAGTTCAATGAATCGAAGATTTTACATTGCGTCGAATTGGCTCTATTCGTCGGCTTATATTTTCCTGGCACTAACACCCACATTCCATTAACCATCACCTAACATTGAATCCCCTCTACTAAAAGCTACCTGATGAACCTCATCGTCATGAACACGCTGTATTGCGTCGAATGTAGCCGCCATGAGAATAGACTGACCATACCAACCTTTTACGATGTTCTGTCTGATGAGGGGCACTGTCTGAGTTGTGTCAGATTGCACCCCGGCGGCACCGGCGCTGGCTTTATATCTGCTCTGTCTGTCTGTCTGTCTGCCGTGTCTGCCGGATGGTTTTCAACAGAGAATTCGTGAGGTCAGTGTCCAGAGTCAATCACCGTACGAAGAGGCCCGGGTCACCGTTCGACATGGCCCCGGTGACCTCTGCTGAAGACTCCACTGCCATAATTACATACCGGGCTGTGTAACTAGCTGAACAGCTGTCTGGCTCGGCCAGGTCAGGTCAGAGTTGAAACGAAGTCGAAATTTAAGGTGCATGGACGGGCCGTAACTGGCAAACCAACGGTACTGGTATGGTGAGCCTCTTCTAAGTCCCATGAAATATGACCCGGTCTGCAATGTGAGGCTCTTGACCTCTGTCCTGTGTCCTCTTCTCCTTCATCTCCTATCCCATGCTTTGCTTGACCTCATCTCTATCTTCTTCTGCCCTCTGTCCTCTGATCTCTTCTCTACAATTGCATATTCCGTCCATTGAGTTATCTCATTTCCAACATCTAATTTGCATCTCTTTTAAGTATCAAGAAACATGTCTCGCTCTGCAGTGTACGTTTCTTGCACTCTGCCTTTTGCCGTCTTGCATGTCTTCTTATGTCCCTTACAAGCCGCATAACATGCCACCCTACTATTTCCGGCGTGTATCGCTGATAAAGCTGCGTCATAAGACGACTAGATTGGCGAGGATGGCGTGGAGGCGGCCGTTCTCTCTGATTCAGAAACTCCGGGACTGTGGTCTGGAGTTCTGGACGAATCTCTGATGTCAGAGGGGCCGTTCTCCATGATTCAGGAACTCCGGGACCGTGGTCTGGACGAATCTCTGATGTCAGAGGGGCCGTTGTCTCTGATTCAGGAACTCCGAGACTGTGGTCTGGACGAATCTCTGATGTCAGAGGGGCCGTTCTCCATGATTCAGGAACTCCGGGACTGTGGTCTGGACGAATCTCTGACGAATCTCTGATGTCAGTGGCCACGTGATTGACCTGCAGCTGACTTCGCCCTGACGCCGATCTCTGAGCTGTGTAAATATGCAACTTGGACTCCGGTGATCGACTTCAAGTCGATGTAGAGATGCCAGATCGGAGCACATTTGGCACTCTGTTGCAGCCACAACTTCCCACCACGATACCAAGGGTGTTGGTAATGACATGGGGTGCGGCGAAGACCGATTATGGTTGACGAGGTGTCCGGGGAGTGACCGGATGTGGGTTGATTATCCCCCGTCACAGTCCAGTTCTGCACGGTAATGACCTCTCCATTTGGCCTCAGGGCTAATGGCACATACGGCACCCCGGGTCACTCCCCCTGATGTCCTCCTGATGGTGCCTCGGATGACCTGATGGTGCCTCCATGACCGGATAGTGCCTCGGATGACCTGATGGTGCCTCGATGACCAGATGGTGCCTCGATGTTCCCGGCTGACCTGCTCATGTGAATACTCAGCGTGTGATCCACTGATGTGACGCGTGTGACACACTGATGTGACGCGTGTGACCCACTGATGTGACGCGTGTGATCCACTGATGTGACGCGTGTGATCCACTGATGTGACGCGTGAGGATGAAAAGTTGTTCCACCAGCCATCGCTGGGACAATGGGCTGAATTCACGGTATCAAATACTCAGACGAATCAATGTGATGATGGACACCGTTTTAGCCTCAGCGGTGAAGCGCAGTGGAGTGGACAGCTGGACACTGACTGACCTCAGTCACTGACCTCACTGCACTGGCCTCAGTCAAGCTTCGTTGGTGTCGGATACCCTCCTCGCCCTACAGATCTAGCACGGACCGACAGCTCTTGTCGACATAACGTCATCAAGCGGCGGGCACACAATACCCCAGCGGAAGTGGTGACATCTATCGGCGACCCATCGCACCAGTAATTACCCGCAGCGTCACGCGACGTCGTGATGGTTCCCACTCGGGCTGAAAGGGCAGTGAGGTCACGGCTGGGGATCGTGCCCAGCTGAATGTCATTAAATCCATCACTGACATGCGCAGGAAGACGACAATCACAATCAGTGTGATAGGCAGGTCACGTGATGCGGGCAGTCACGTGATGAGGCCGGTCACGTGACAGTTATGAGGACCGATGGCGCTGTCCGCTAGATGGCACTACTGTCCACCACCCGCTGTGTGCGTGTGGTCGAATATTGCAAAGCGCTAAGAAAAAACAAAGACACACACAATCTGTTGATTTCAGAATATCTTTAGAGATAACGAAAAGTGTTTTGGTGTTGGAATTTACCTCAGTTGTCAATCGGTATAATCTAGTTTTAAGAAAAATAGTGAATCCCTCCAGACCATGACGCATTCCGCAATATAATGCGCCAAACTCTTATCCGTGTGTGATGCAGTGGTCGGCGAGATCCAAATCATTCCATCCATCCTCTTGCTTGACCTCGAGCGCTGTGCGTTCCTCAGTCCAAGGTCACGCTAGACTGGACCGGGAAGGTTTCAGATTACCGTCCCCACGAGGTTCAGTGCCTGTAATTGTGCCCAGGTGCAGTTACCCTCTCCTTCCTTGAGAGAGCCAGCCTGCCTGAAGAGCAGACGGACGGAGCCCCGAGTCACACAGCTGTAATCAGCTGAGCGGCCCGCAGACAGCTTATTACCCCCCCCCCCCCTCCCCCTCCCAGACAGCCTGTGTATTTACCGGACTGAGGGGGTCATTAGCGACCGGCGGTCGGACGTCGGACAGTGACAAAACAATATGATGTCGGCCGGTTATTACCGGGGACTCCGGCTGGCCGGACGGTCGGGGCTGGGTAAATACCATCACTGAGGCTCCATTTGGTGACCCCGTGAGTGTTGAGAACCGCCGCAACCTCCAGTTTCCCGCCGACTGGTCAAATTATACCACCGAGCCCACCACAAGCCTCCGGGCGGCCAACGTGGGCCGTTTTTGCACGGTGGGATAAACGCTGGCCGGCCGCCCGCGGGATGCAAGAAGGGCCCGACCGGAGGCGGTGTGAAGCGACGCGCGGTGACTTTGATGACAGTAATGACGCGGTGATGACGATGATGACGCGGCTGATGACGCCGGCAGTCGTGAGGTGCGGTGCCCGGCGGAGATTGGAAGGCGGCGGAGGTCGACATAGAGACCGCTGAGGCCTCCGGCGCCGCGTGGGAGCCCGTCTTCATTTGGTCAGCCCTCCGTCATTAGAGTTCAATCGCCGCCTGCCTCGCTGCAGAGTGCAGCCGCGCTCAGTGTTGGAGCCAAGTCACGACGGCTAGGTAATGGCCGACACTTGGTGCGTCTCGGCAGGGCTGGATACAGGCTCTGGCAGGGATGAGGAGGGCAATGGGGACACTTGGTGCGTCTCGGCAGGGCTGGATACAGGCTCTGGCAGGGCTGAGGAAGGCAATTGGGGACACTTGGTGCGTCTCGGCAGGGCTGGATACAGGATATGGCAGGGCTGAGGATGAGGAGGGGTATGAAGATGGGGCAAGTGGCGAATATGATTATATATTTGTATCGTAAATATTGATACAAAATAAAATAGGTAAAACGATAAGCGGCAACAAAGGAATAACTTGTGTGAACCAGATGTAATCACTGGCGGAGCTAGGGTTCGAGTTTGGAGGGAGCGGGGGCATCCGCTCTGTTTCATCAGCGAAAAGTTGTTGACCGGAGGGGGGGGTGGTATCCGGGTGTCTACGCGGCGGTTGAGCGGGGGAGGGGCATTGGAGGGTCGTCAGCGCGAAAAGTCGTTGACCGGAGCGAGGTTTTTTATCTCTCCTAATGAGCACTTTTTACAGCCAATGCAGGAACGCGCGCGGGGGCGGGGGGGGGGGGGCATACTTGTACTGAATGCCCCCCATACTCCTGTGTGTGTGTGTGGGGGGGGGGGGGGGGCATTTGCCCATAATGCCCCCCTAGATCCGCCAGTAGATTTAATTGCACTAAGGTTTCCAGCAACAAACAGCTAATTGTGACTTTTCTACGGAGAATGTCCTTAAAGGGACATTGCCACCCTCGCAGGCCAATATGGAGTTTTTGGTGTGTATCGGTCGATTAAGCGTGTCCGATTTCACCCGCAAAATTTGGTTCCCAAAACTCCCCCATTAGATTAAAAAAAAACATTTGCACCACTCATGCTTGCCAAGCATTCGAAAAATTGGAGTTGCCACATCACTATTTATAATCACTTCTTTGCGGACTGTTATTTTCTTTTGAATGTTGCAAACTCAACATCACCATTCCGTCAGTGCACTTTAACATTAAAAAGCGTATGCAGTTAATTATATTTTCAACAACCTTAGCCTCTTTCATAATAAAACAGCAATAATTGCTATGGCTCGACTTTGGGACCGTATGAGTTATGTGATCTATACCTTATAACACAGATATACTTTTCAAGGTCAAGTCTCGGCGAATTCGTACGCTTCTGCTTTGGGCGGGCGCCAATACCACAGCCAAACTGGATGAGAGCGGCCATCATGAATCTAGTATTGAGCACAGCTGGGACCATCGTTTCGGAGTGTCAAAAATAAATAGAAAATTTTTGCCCGATACCCTGCTTTAGGTGCTGCAGGAGCAGGAGCAAGTTTGAGCTTGAGCATACATGATTGTTGATCCCCACCATGAATTTAAGTTGCTTTTTAGAAATCCTCCGGAGGTGGCAATATCCCTTTAAAGACGCCAGTTTTCTTTGTTTTAATCTGCTGACTCCACCACTCATTCCCCAGTCTCGGATGAGACAATGTAGGTCAAGCGGTCGTTAGATCTAGGCATCTAATGGGCAATTACAGCCTGGAATGGCGCTTTGAAGGGTTCCAATTGTCGCTCTCCGATAACTATACGCTGATTGGATAGCGCGTGGAGAGCTTTTAAGTGGGTGAAGACGAAATGGGAGGCTGAACTTCTTGCTCATTGTGTTCAGATGAAAGTCTTTTCGTATTTAGTTCGTATTTTGTTTTCTTATTTGCTTTGTATTATGTAACGGCGTTACTTGTGACGGTCCTGGCCGGGCTAAGCCAGGTAGCCAGCTAAACAATGTTTACTCTCCCCATATGTATATCGAGACACAACCCATTAATACCGTCCTCTGCAGCTCTACCGGAAGCCATCCTACCACTCTTCTCCACTGCCCGGCGGCTATGGAGCTTTGGCAGCTCTATGGGAGCTTTGTCAGCTCGCCCAGTCACAGCTCTCTGCTGCTGTCTGTGTCTGTCCGGCGGCGTGTGACGAAGCTATCCGTCTGCTGTGCTGGTCCCGGCTGGGCTGGGAGGGTAGGACTGGGGGCCGTGTGTAGGGGTGAGGAAGGACAGCCAGAGGGGTGATGGGCTCGGGGGGGGGGGGGGGGGGG
>JAXIVJ010015905.1:0-17500 GCA_036785665.1 Chirona hameri
AGGGTAAGGAGGGTGGATGCCACACACCCTTTTTTTCTCTGAAATGACTCACGTAGTTTCTACCCGATTGCGATCAAACTTTCAGTACTCTACTTTTGAAACATTTAACACATAATGTGCAGAACATGAATTTGTAACCCACATGACCCGCGACCTATGACCTGTTTCTCAAGGTCATGTCTGGCGCAACTGGCGTCTCCCAGATCGATGCTTGCAACTTGTGCAGTTTCCGAGTGTTTGTTGTTCAGGAGCATTTGCAAAGGTGTTTCCAGTTGACAGTTGTGGTTTCCACTGAGGTTGTGACATCGATTTAAATTTTCAGAGGTCAACTGAGGTCATTGGCCTCCGATGACCTCAGATGACTTTTTTGGGCTTCTGGCGGTTTCTAGGACAATTTGTGACGATAATTTCAAATTTGGGATCCATTTTAGATAATCATATGTTCCACTGGGGTCATGCGCATCCACAGGCCAACCGAGGTCACTGACCTCATATGACCTGACATGACCTTCTGTTAGTTTGACAGTTTTTAGGACATGGTGTGACGCTGATTATGAATTTAGCACCTACTAAGCATTATGGTATGTTCATTCACGATTCTAGCTTGATAAAATTTAATTTATACGCATTTTCATTTTTTATGACTTTTGGGTCATTGACATGAACTCAGAGGTCACCTAATGACCGAATACCTTACAATCGGATATCAGCGGCTTTCACTCCTCACAAGCAACACGCTCGTCTTTGAATCGAAGCTCTACCTAAATTAGGGGCGAAACGCTAAGGGGGTGGGGGGGGGGGGGTCGTACCAACCCCCTTCCCCTACCCGAACACGTAGTGATTTTGCTCTACCCGGGCGAGGGTAAAGTATACAAGTCTTATACAAGTCTTAAACGGCTCGTTGAAGACTTGTATAATACTTTTATACTTAAGACTTGTATACTAAACTTTGTAAAACTTTTCAGATACTTTTCAGTGCAATAAGCCTTCGTGCAAACGGCTAGTCATTTATTTTGATGCACTTATGCAACAATGCCAACTACGTATTAACACAATAATTAATTGTACACGGTTTCATGTCATGATGGTTGTGGTAATCGTACCCGATAAAGAAGCGCTGCGTAATTGTGGTAAAGCCGATTGATTCCTTCAGAAGATAACGGAGTTGGCATACTCAAGTGACGCACAAACACGTCATATCTTACCGATTGCACCGAGTCCTCCCAAAATTCCTGCGATGCCCTGGCGCCGGTTTGATTCGAACAGTCTGTCGAACCAGCTGCAACAGCGAAAAGGTGCATTACCTATTGTATATAATATTGTATGATGCTACATATACGGCATATACGGCATATGACATGTATAAATATACATGACACACACACACACATGAGTACACCACTCAATCATCAGCATTCTGGTAGGAGCTGAAAATGGAATATAAATAATATGTATGTATTTTGTTGAATTTGAATAAGTCCGTAAATAGTGCCTAATTATTTAGCTTTTATACTAAGAAATGACAAGTATATTTATAGTTTTTCTCTTCACGGAGGTTCTCTTGTCACAGACGCAGTATTGCGAACAATCCAGAGCGAAGAACATTTTCCTTGTGATATACACATCATTGATTCTCATTAAAGACATGACAAAGTGACGCTACCCACCAACCACACTAGTATGACAAACTTCTCTGTTGAACTTACCCCTGGTTTGTGGGAGGCCGGGAGTCGTAGTTGTTGTCATGGTGATAGCCACTGGGTGCTGATTGATCTACCGGCTGTGGCTGGTAGAAACCCTGATCAGCAGAGGCAGCGGTCACCATCGCCAGCAACAGGCAGAGGGACAGCTTCATGGTGATATCTGAAACGGATATACGGCATGTTAGCGATATAAAATACAGTCCGGCGTCTCTAAAATTGCATCAGTTCTGACCTACATCATCCCAACTCCTTTCAGCATTGATGACCATTGAGCCGAAACATGACACCAAATCAACGGTGTCATGACCAACTGGACAGAAGACATTTTTACTCATGGGTATTCGACTAAAGAAGCATGCCTGCCCTATATATTGAATTTACACTAAAACACTGGCTTATGCAAATATCCATCACTTCCATGTGTAATCCTTACTGAACATTTTTCAAGGCACCATTTTAAACCATACAATTAGGTAACAATGACAACAAAATATATCGCCAAGTAATCGCGATTGACGCGGTCAATCACTGTTCAATGTACAGCCCCTTTTTACTATTGTCGCAACACTATCACACCGTAAACGTCCTTTGCAAAGCAGCACCTCAACACTGGGAACGTGCAACGCCATTCCAGCGCTGGAATGGGCTGCTGCAGAAGCTAGCGCAGCAGCTATAACCGGCGTAGTGCCACGGAGCTGCACAAGACTTCTGCTGTGGCACTTTTTCCCACTCTGCAGCCCAGAGGTGCAGTATCCTGAACAGCACTGCAAATCACACGAGACGAGCACTGCGAGGTCTTGTTCCTCGGTGGACGGCTTCTTCGCTCTGGGAAACTGGTCAGGTTTCCGAATAAGCGGCGGTCGACGATGGCGCCACCTGTGTCGCCGTGTTTCTGTCTGTCCCTCTGGGTCCTTACCTCACTGGTAGGCGATTCTAGACAGAATGAGTTAGTGAAACCAATGCGCACGAGGTTTTATACCATCGATGCCACCGGGCAGCTTTCACAATATATTAACACCGCATTATCACATGGGAACGGCCACGCACTGGTTGTACTACTGAGGCTATTAGAGTGTGATTATTGATTCAGGGAGCGTTACCTCGTACAATAACATTGGACAGGGTCTAGGCATTTTTTTAATTGAATTATGTTTCAAAATCAATCTTATCGACACTCGAAGTGGGTAAAATTCAATATCGAAGAAACTTTCCCAAAAACTCAAACAAATATAGGTATTCACTTGACACGTCGTGTTTTTCCCCACTTCGATTCCACGTTGATTGTGTCAAACTGAAATAATCAGACCTAATGGTTTTGCAAAGTATTTGTTTTCAACATTGGTTTTCAACATTGGTTTTCAACATTTGTTTTCAACATTTGTTTTCAACATTTGTTTTCAACATTTGTTTGCAACATTTGTTTGCAACATTTGTTTGCAACATGTGTTTGCAACATCTGTTTGCAACATTTGTTTGCAACATTTGTTTGCAACATTTGTTTGCAACATTTGTTTGCAACATTTGTTTTCAACATTTGTTTTAAACATTTGTTTTCAACATTTGTTTTCAACATTTGTTTTCAACATTTGTTTTCAACATTTGTTTTCAACATTTGTTTCCAACATTTGTTTTCAACATTCAATAATTTGACGTTATGACTTTGATGTCACGTCAAGGTAAAACAAGGTGTTTTCCCGCTTCGATTTTTGTAGATTTATACCAAAGTTTGGACATTTATTTGTTAACATGCATGCAAAATTTCGCAGTGCAATTAAAACTCCTTGGGGATCAACAGGGGTCATATGTCATGACCTCATTCGACCTGCGAGTTCACGAATCTCGACATTCTTCTAAATGTTGGCAATATGGGCATCATTCGAAAGCACCTGTCCCACTGAATGCAGTTTTGACATTACCTTATTTCGCACCACCATGTCCAAACGGGACGCCCGCTATCGGGCCCTTGTGCTAAGGAAAGTTAAACACGAAATGTAATATAATTTTGCATATACTCAGAGGAGGGCTCATGCATTTTTTTTTTAAAGTTTATTTCCATTCTATAGCTCAACGTTTCACATATTCATCTCTCACACGCACACACACCCATATCAATACCATTGCACCCACATATTCCTATATATCACAGACACACACACACACGACTCCTCGCTCGTCCGCTCCCTCCCTCCCACCGGCCCCGGTGACCCTTCCGGCGGTCGGGCCCGCGCCATACATATATACGTCAGAGGGTCGGGCCCACTTAATAAATCAAATACGCTAAATAAACATAACGCGGCGTGTAGCGGTGGTGGTTAGCAAGCTCGAGCACACACATATATCTCACACATATATATCAATACCATTGCACAGCTCGCAGTCCCAGTGACATCGTCAGTCTAACTCTTAATAGCGGTAAAAAACAGCGGCAAACGCAATTAGGTTGGAACAGCTGGCCACTTTTCCTCGAACTCTGAAAGCCTGTCGTTACGTTTAGCAATTATTTTCTCCGTCTTTTTATCTATATTTACGCGTGCGATTAATTTTGCAAGGCTTAAGCTATTGTTTTCATTAATAATGTTTTTCCCTATGGCAATAACGTGATTTACAAGCTTGCCTCCATCCATACCCAATATTACCGGCCTTCTGCTGAGAGAGATTCTACCAACTCCGCTCAATCTGCTCAGCCATTCGCTAATTTCGTTCCAAAAACGCCGCACGCAATCGCACCCCCAAAATTTATGATCTATAGTATCCCTAACACTGTTACATCTTGAAAATCTATCATGTTCGGCTATGCCTATGCGGAATAGCAAGCTATTTGCTGCAACGATTTTGGTCATAATCTTATAATTCAGCATCTGAAGTCGAACTAATGTGGTACTTTTATATATTGATTCATATGTTACAGTCCAATCCACATCTCCAAATTCTATTTCCCAATGGCGTTCCCATGAATTGTGACTTTGTCGGTATTTGTCAATGATTAACCGATGGTAAAACTTCGTTGCCCCGCGTCTGCTTTCAAGAACACAACTTACATAAGGATGGATGATTGGTTCCACATGCCTTTCTGTATTACGTTGTGCTATTAAGTGGTTTGGCAAACTTCGAATGAGACCCTGTAAATCTAAAGGCGTAGCTCTCACGCCAAACTTGTCTTTAAAGTTACTATAATTCAGAAAGTGTCCTGTTTCGCTCACGACGTCATTAATGTTATGCAGCCCCCTACTCATCCATTGCCCAATCTTCTCATCTTTAAATTTGGTTTCATTTGAATACCATAAACAACAGCGACCTACATCTAATAAGTCTATCACTATCGTTGAAGTTAACTTAGCGTACGCCATTATTGTCTTTTTCCAAAAAGCATTCCCTATCGTTTTTGCTAATTTTGCGAGCGATCGCGCGTTTCTGTTCCATAAAAAGGCACCTTGAGCTATTTCGCTATCAAAAAGTGTTGTCCAAACCTGGGTAGAAACTAAATACCTCCTAACCCATGTTATCTTAAGTGCTGCAATGTAGGACTCTATCTCGATCATCGCTACTCCACCTTCGTTATATTTTGTGTACATACTGCTTCTTTTGATTCTGTCTGTCCTCCCACCCCATACAAAGTTAAACATCACCTGTTTTAGCTTGTCGATGAACCACTTGGGTGGTGCAGGAAGAGCGGTAAATAAATGGGTAAATTTTGGTAAGAGCAACGACTTAATGACAATAACTTTTCCCTTAATTGTAAGATTACGACGCTTCCATCCGTTTATGATTGCCACAACTTGGTTCAGCCTATTTTCGAAATTTTCTTGAAAGACTGTACTTTCGTCGTTTGCATAATATACACCTAAGACCTTAAGTTTCTTCACCCATCGAAAATTAAGGTCTTCACAGATTTCCTCGACTTCAGCACCCGCCCAAAAAGCTTCAGTTTTGCCTATATTTGGTCTAAGACCGGAAAACTTCGCGAATATTCCCAAGTCGTAGAACAGTGTTCTGCAACTGTTCACGCTACCATCTAGAAAACAGAGAGTATCATCGGCATATGCTGAAACCTTAAACTCGGTGCCGCCTACCGTTATGCCCTTAATGCGTGAGTTTTGACGTATTTTTTCCAACAAACATTCCATCACCACCAAAAAAATGTAGCAGCTTAAGGGGTCTCCTTGCCTACAAGATCTTTGTAGATCAATACTTTCCGAAATGTGTCCATTATAAACAAATCTCGAGAACGATCCCACATACAAGACATCAAACCACCTTACCACCGATTCGGGGAAATTTCGCTTCTTCAATACCTTTCTGATAAATGTCCAACTTACAGTATTAAAAGCCCCTTTAATGTCCAAGCTCATAAACAAGGCATGCATTCCTTTGCTTTTTAAACATTCAATCAAGTCATATGTCAGACGTGTGTTATCACCCACGAATCGGCCATTAACAAAGCCTGTCTGATCCTTTTCAATGATGGTTGGTATGACTTTCTTAAATCTATTTGCAAATACGGACGATATAATTTTATAACTACCATTTAACAGAGTAATTGGGCGAAAGGAATTTATATCATCTCTGGGTTTTTGTGGCTTTGGGATAAGACAAATAATGCCCTCACGTAGAGTCAATGGCAACGCTCCTTTGTTGAAACTTTCCAGTATCATTCGATAGTATGTACTTTTTAGGTCTACCCAGAAGAATTTGAGAAACTCTGCAGGGAAGCCATCAGAACCAGGTGATCTCTTATTACACATTTTCCGCAACGCTAAAGCTAATTCCTGCATTTCAATGGGCTTACCAATTTCTTCCCTTTGCATTTCTGATATTTGCTTCATCGTTAAGCAATCTAAAAAGTCATCTAACTCATCCTCTATAACTGGTCTCTCTCGAAATACTTCTCTAAAATGATTCACACGAGCTTCGATGATTTCGTTTTGGTTAGTTATCCTCTTCTTTTCATTTAGGAGCGAGGGTATCAGTTTATTCATGTAGTTTCGCTTCTCTAAGCCAAGCAAATAGCCAGTAGACCTTTCACCTGATTCATACCATTTGGCCCTGGATCGTGTGATAATCCCCTCCATCTTTAGCTTCCTCATTTCCTCCAGCCTACCTTTGTACGATTCAAGTCGATTCAAAGTTTCCCCAGTGCCGTGGGTATGCACCTCTAATTCAGCCTCAGCAATGTTCCTTACTACAGACTTTTCTTCTCTCAAAAACATTCGCTTCTTGTGTATTCCATAAGAGACGGTCTCCGTTCGGATGTTAAGCAAGATAGTCTCCCAGAGCAAGGAATCGCTGATTGTGAATTTAATTTCTTCTGGGCGTCTTTTCATGAACTCATACTCATATACCGGCACTGCATACATACATATCGTATCCTGAATGATTAATTTTACCTTTTCTATATATGTCATGTCTTTCAACAAAGCACAATTGAATTTGAAAAAAAAACTTTCCTCTTTGCGATTCATTGAGATTCATTTGCATGATCACCATAGAGTGATCTGTGCGGTACCCAGGAGCTACCGAGGCCTGCATAATATAAGGAGAAAGCATCTCAGAGGCAATTAGATAATCTAAGCGAGCCTGCCTAATAACAGGACGCTTCACTCTCCATGTGTATCGTTTTAAATTTCCATTAAGATTGCGGAAAACATCAATCATGTTATTCTCCTCCATGATTCTAAGAAAACGGTTTCTAGCATTTACGTTGTTTTCTCTGGCATAGTTATGCGTGTCAAGCTCACTATTGAGTGCCATATTTAAATCCCCCGCAATGAGTATTGGTATTGTATCCTCAGCCATGTCCACACACATGGTTTCAATGTTTTAAAAAAAACGTGGGATTATCAGAGTTCGGACCGTAAATATTTGCTATTATAATATCAAAATTTTGATTAATTGTCGCTTTCACTATATCAGGTAGTTACCATTCTCATCTACTTTCCTGGATGAAAATTGTATATCAATATTTTGTGTTAGTATTCCAACGCCTCTTGCGTTATTTGCATACGGTGCTATGAGAATATCCGTGCCCCATAAATTTCGAAACGAGTTTTCCCTCCCCTTAGCACAGTGAATGTCTTGTAGTAGGAATATGTTACAGTCCACGCCTTTTAAGAAGTTGAACACGTCTCTCCTTTTCTTGTACTCTCCTAACCCTCTACAGTTAACTGAGCATACTCTCAACTCACCACTATAAGCTACTGACATGACTGACCGGACTTAGGTTATGCTAAACGTAACAGACATAATGCCAGCGTTATACCGAGTTCAGTGGGCAGTGTAAGAAGAATAACACGAATCGCAAATAGACTACGCACTTTTCACCAAGACATACTTCTTTACCTCCTGTACACCTACCCACAATGATAAACATTACCGCTGTCAACCGCCACCTCGTTTTCACACCCACCAACCATTGCACACAACGACATTTACACACGCACACACACAGCCGACCTATGTCCCGACCGGAAGCAGCCGAGAGGCTGCGCAAAACATGTTGCCTCCTGCATGCAACGGGATGCACGACCAGACCACCTACAACTTTGCGTGCGTAACTCGCCAGCCACCGACAAACTAACAAATACATAAACAAACATGCATTCATACGATCAGCACAGAGCACAAACACACGAGACACACCAACACAGAGCAAAAGAGGGGCATCCTGGAAGACAAACGTGTGACAGAAAACTAACATGTAACAGAAAACCTGAGGGCAGGCGAAAAACGGTCGACAGATCACAACAACGTTGCAACATATAAATGTTGTTACTGAGACAAGCAGTTTTAGTCTAATAAAAACATAAAAGGC
The DNA here is from genome assembly GCA_036785665.1 of Chirona hameri. Taxonomy (NCBI): domain Eukaryota; kingdom Metazoa; phylum Arthropoda; class Thecostraca; order Balanomorpha; family Balanidae; genus Chirona; species Chirona hameri. The sequence continues at coordinate 8,512 of JAXIVJ010015905.1, forward strand.
TATTAACTGGACGTAGTGTTACTTATCTAATTCAAGGGTTTAAGGCAAAACATTGTTCAAGTAGGCAAACAGAGGTGCTACAAACCAAAAAGTCGCGTCCTCCTCTCAGCAACTTCTCGCCGGCGATCAGCCCAGCGCCCGCGAGCCCGTCCCGCCGGCACCGGTGCCGAGTCCGACGCGATCCACTGGACAACGCAAGGGGTCCCAGAGTTCAGGCATCGACGGCGTCCGAGCGCCCTGACGACCCCGTCAGGTCGGTATCGCACAGCACCGTCCGGCCAGAGCCGGATCCCTCCGTCGGGTTCGGGCGACCCGCCGGGTCGCTCTCCTGCCGAGATGAAGGGACGGGCGGGTCCCGCGGCGGCCGGACAGGCGGCGGATCAGTCGGAGCGGAGCCAGGCAGAGCCGGGGCCGCTCCTCGCCCCACCTCTGGTCCACTCTTGCGCCCCTCGAGAGACGCGGATCCAGCGGACCCGGCCGCCGGCGGACCCGGTAGACCGGCGGCGGACGCCGGTACACCCCTCCCCGGCCGCCCAGGCGGCTCCCGGCGCACCGGGCGTGCGCCGTCGCCGAGAATCCGCTTGAGCTGCTCCTGATCCCACACGAGGATGTTCGTCCCGTTCTTCTCCTTCCTACAGTAGACCAGGCCACGTCGGCTGAACACCGAGGCGACCTTCGCTCCGTTTTCGGGCTTCCTCGCGTGGAGAAGTGAGTTGAAGATTTGTTGGCATCCCGGGGTGAGCGACTCGTTTATGAAGAGTGCTGCCATCTGTTGGCCGGCGCACGCATCACCGAGACCCGGGTCGGGGCGCCCTGGGACACCGCGCCGGCCGAACAGGCCGAAACGCCGCTCGAAAATGTCGTCGCGAACGCGCCGTTTGATGAATTTGACGAGCACCTTGTTGTTACTCTGTAGGCGATGAGCCACCTGGATATCAGCCGTCGTGAGTTTCAGATCAGGAAATCTTCTGTTGAGCACCTTGACAACCCTTGCTTCTATGTTCTCGTCCCGGACGCAAGCTCCAAAATCGTCACAAGTGAAAATTAATGACGATAGACGGCGATTGAGATCGATGCCCTCCAGCCGCTCCCTGAGCTCAATACTTTCCTTCTTCTGTGCCCCCACCACGGCGTTTAGTCTCTGAATTTCCAGGTCCTTTTCCAAACACTCAGACTCGACAATATCTAATCTTCTTGCCAGTTGAGCAAATTTTGCATCAAAAGCCGCGATCACCTCTCGATTGCCGGCCTCGATCAGGCCCTGGATCGCGTCCAGGGTCACGGCCGGCTGCTGAACAGCGGGCGACTCAACCGGGTCAGGTCGGCCGCCACGGGCGGCGTCTCGCGGCGAGTGAGACCTCCGGCCATGATTGAGACGCTTCGCTCGCTTCATTTGAGCTTGCCGAGCCATCTCCGGCATCGATATCTGGCGCTTCCGCCCTCCCGTCGCACTGTCTGTTTCGGAAGCCGGATGGCACTCCTGGAACAGCGGTTCACGGTCGGAATCACGTTCCGAGTCGGTCGCCATAGTCTGGAAACTCTCGCACACTCCCGAACTCACAACTCGCCTCACTCCTGCTCCAGAAAAGAAGTCACGAAGTTGCACTGTTGCACTGAACCACAAAACCGCACAAATCAATGCTGGCCGTTCATAGCTACCACTGCCTGTCGACCGCTCACCAGCTCGCAGCGGAGCCCTCACTCGCCACACATGACCCGCGGCGCGGAGCGGTCCGACCCCTGCCGCGGTCAGGCGGCGAATGCATGCTAATGATATTGTTATCTGCTTTTCTTTACGGCCAAAATATATGACATTTTAAGGCATCTTAATTTTATATTTTTGCAATGTCTGACATGCCCTACTTGAATCGCTCACCACTTACGTATGCGATAGACTTCCGGCACAAAACCTTCTGGAGTAAAAGACGATCGTGTTAGCTTTCCACAGGCATGCCGTTTACATGGCTCTGTTTGGTCGTGTCACGGCCTGCAATTAATATGTTTTTGGGGGCGAGCCATGTGGTCCGTAGAGTCGCTAACGATTGGCTGCACTGCGGGTTCACGCCGGGTGGCGGGAGGACGCCGAACAGGGGCGGCAGGGTGCTGTGAAGGTCTCTTACATGAAAGACTGGCGCCGGATGCTGGACTGTAGGAACTAATATTTCAGAAACACGTGGTAGGGCGAGGAAAATGCCTTTACTTGATGCTACGTGAGGTGCCTTCACTGAAAGAAATATTCACTAACTGCGATGGTGAAATTTTCACTAACTTTGAGGTGCTAATGAACATAAGCTTTGCGTTCAAAAATGTTTGTTATTTAACCCTATTTTTAACAGTGGGGGGACGGATTCCACCCCCCCATGTTTTCCTAGATTTCTCCCCAACGGCTAAGACCAGACCCATGCAATTTTGGGACTTTTCCTAGAATTGAATTTTGCAAACGGAGTCAAAATTTTGCGTTCTTAACCTGAAAAGAGGCGGTTCCAAGGCACGTTTTTGGGAGGGTTCTGCGGCGACATTTGGCGATAATACGGAAAAGCGATCTTCACAGTTTCTTCCTAACTGGCTCAAGTATGAAGGAGTTACATAGGTTTACGGTGATTGCAACAAGTGAAAATTAGATAATGTTAATGAAATATCATATAAATTGCATGGCAAAGGCGGTTTCAGGGGCTTGTAAAGGGGGGGGGGGGTTCCAGGAAGTATTCAATGTTTGGCGGGAAGCCAATAGAGCAATGTAAGGAGCATTCATAGCTATCAAGATGTAAACGATAGCTTCTCCTTCCATTATTTGCATAATTTATTACATATAGAGTTGCAGGGGCGTGCTCAGGTACATGCAAAGGTGGGTGACTGGCATGGTGGTGACGATATGCTAGCGATTACAGCACAATAGACGGCTTGTTTATAATCATATATACACATATGAGGCCAGGAGAGGAAATTAGGTCATTTTTTAAGAGGCGCGCTCAGGGATGGAAGAAAGAGGGTCATATTATTGCAAGGAAACTAAGATATATGGGCCTACAATGTATTGTCCTAGCATTGGCAAATTTGGGTTGAAAACGACACCCTTTGGATACTATTTTCCACTCTTTTTCCCAAGTTTTCCTCTAAATTTTCCACTCCTTATTCTAAAATGTATTGGATAATTTTAACTCCATACTGATTTATGGATGTAATGATAGGACAAGACAGGGTACTGGGCCAGAGTCCGGTACCCCCGGAACAGGTCAGAATTGGCATAGGTAATAACTAATTGTAGTTAGCGGGTAATTGGGCTGAATACAATAGTCTTTGGTTGCATTTTCCGCTACTTATGCTTATTTTTAGCCATAATTTTCCACTCTTTATGCTTATCTTTTCGCCATAATTTTCCACTTCGCACCCAAGCTCCAAAGCAATCCTAGGACCCTGCTACAATGTCATAACATACTGCAGTTTTCGGATTCAATATGCACCGCAGGGTACTCCACGAACGATTATAAGATAATAGGCGAGTCTAGGTAGGGTAAAAAGGGGGTAAGCAATGCGAATTGAAGTTGTAAGTGAAATAGTCACTGTTGACAAGTTAGAAAATATGGAAATATGAAAATATGGAAATGCCCCCCATTCAGAGAATACGCATTACATCAGACCAATTCTTTCAGGATCGTGTTTGTATAGCTCATTCTTGATGACCCTATGCAACTGTTGCTCAGTGACCCCCATAACAAGGTCATCTTAGGTCAACTGAGGTCAAAACAAAACAAAGTTTCAAAACAGTTCAGCTGAGCGCGCCGCCGTGTGCGGACGCGAGTGCTACTCGCTCCTCCCCCGCCCCCCTTTGGCCTGCCAGAGTGCTTCGACCGTGTGAGTGCGGGGCTGGGTGCGGGACTGGGTGTCCCTGGAAGTGAGTGAGTGCGGACTGTGGACTGAGTGTGCGAATTCGATTGAGTGTGCGAATTCGTGTCTGTCGCATCGCCCGATTGCGTCTCACCTGGACCTAACGAGACCCTAACATGCACCATGTCGCCCGGCTTCTGGTCCTGCTCGCGGTGGTGCGGGTGCCCTCGCTCGTGTGCCTTCCATCGGCCGCGCCGTCGACGGACGAAACGCCGCGTCGTCGTGAGCTGGATCGGCCGCTACGGAGACACATCGCCCACAAACAATCGGCGGTCCTACGGCCGTCTGGCCTACCCTTGGCGCTCGGGCCCTCCCCGCCTGGCGCGGCCGCGTCTGGCCCGGGTCACGCCGCGTTGCCTCCGGCTGTCCGAGGTGACCTGGCGGCTCGGCCGGCTGGCGCGCTGCCGTTGGCTGAAACTGCCGGCGACCGCGGCTCTGCGACTGACCTCGCCCTGCGACTCGCAGCGCTCCGGGGTGACCCCGGTGACGTCACGCCGACCGTCCGGGGCCGCTCAAACCTGCGGCCGGCTGACCAGATACCAGCTGTTGGCGGAGGCCTGGCTCAGGAGCCGAGGCGGCGTGGCGGCGGCAGGCGGCCCCAGCGGCACGGAGCGCGGGGACGGAGATCTCGGCCCGGCTCGCGGCGTACGGTGGAGGGCACCGGCCTACTGATCGGCTCCCTGAACGTTCAGTCGCTGCGGCCGAAACTCCTGGAGTTGTCTGAGGTACTACATCGTCACAAATACGACATTATGCTGCTATCAGAAACCTGGCTTAAAGCAGCTGTGCCCAACCGCCTGTTGATTCTTCTCGGCTACTCTATCCGCCGCGTGGACCGCCCTGACGGACGTGACTATGGAGGAGTGGCGATCGTCGCCAGGGAGGACCTGTCTGTGACGCCTCTCAAAATCACAGCTCAACGCCCGCCGGACAGCCGACTAGAATCCATCTGGTCGCTGCTGAAGATGGAACGGGGACGACAGCTGGTGCTGTGCGCCCTATACCGACCGCCGTGGCACACGGCGGCGGCGTGGGACGCCGACTTAGGAGACCTGGAGGCACAGGTGCAGAGTGTGGTCCTCGATTACCCTGCTGTGACTCTTCTCATCTGCGGTGACCTCAACTGTGATCTCTTAAAAAATGCGCCGGACCCTGCTCGTACCCGTCCGGAGGAGTTTTTTCAGATTACTCAATGTGTCAGCATGTAACCACGCCCACTTTAACCTCGGGTTCTCTGCTTGACGTTTGTATTGTGTCTTGTCGTAGCCTCGTTACTGACTGTCGTGCGACTTTTTGTAATGTAATTTTAGTCCGCACCGCATCATTCGTTTCTGCATCAAGGTGCCGCGTAATCGCCGTAGGCCCATCGTCACACAGTCGCGCTGTCTGAAGCGAATTCACCAGGATGTTTTCCTCTGACTTGTACTGTGCGGACTGGGGAAGCGTTTTTAGCTCGTCAACCGTGTCTGAGAAGTGGGATGTCTTTTTATGTATATTTGTGCCCATACTCGACAAACATGCGCCGATACGATCTGTTCGCGTTCTGAACCCGGCCGCCCCTCCCATCTCGGCTGTCACTGGGGACCTCATGTCTCGCCGCCGTGCCGCACTGCGTAATAACGGGCAGAGCTCGACTGAATACCGAGACCTGAACCGCGCCGTCCGATCTGCCATCCGCCGAGACACTCGCGAGAGTATAGAGGCCCGGATCAGGGAGCGCGGGCCGCACTCTGTCTGGTAGAGCATACGGAGCGTGGTGGGCGGTAAGCGTTCTGGTACACCGGTGCTGCCTCAGCTTTCCAGTGAGGAACTGAACCACTTCTTCGTCTCCGTCGGACCTCACTTCTCTGCTTCTCACTTCTCACTCTCACTTCTCTGCTTGATAGATCTCAGCAAGTGTTTCGATGTGATCACAGCACACTTCTTAGCAAGCCGAGCTTGCACGGTGTTGACACGGAGTGTTTTGAGGAGTGGTTTGACCTCCGCGGCCACACGCAGAGTGTGTCTCTGCGTGACAGTGGTGGCACTGAGCGACTCTCGCCCCCGCTCCCGAACACCATGGGAGTGTTCCAGGGCTCAGCTCTCGGGCTGCTACTGTTCTCCGTGTTCGCAAACGACCTTTCACTGCACGCCGCCGACGCCAAGCTGCTGCAGCACGCTGACGACACCCAGGTGTTGGTCTCTGGCAAAAAGAGCGAACTCCCAGCGCTCATCTCCAGCATGGAAAACTCGCTGGCATCTTTGGCCCAATGGTTCTGCGCGAACGCTCTCAAGGTCAACGCAAACAAAACACAACTCATTGCTTTCGGAAACCACCTAAATTCGCGCAACCTTCCAAATTTTGAAGTCACCTTTCATGACACCAACCTCGTCCCTAATAACGAGGTAAAAGAATTGGGCATAATTTCGACAAAAACCTGACATGGGACAGCCACGTGGGTGCCGTCGGCCGCCGCTGCACTGGAACACTTCTGGGTCTGTCACACTAAACCTAAGTGACCAAATCAACCCTTTGGGGACCAAATCTACCCCCATTTTGGGTAGATTTGGTCCCCTGTTTGGAAGGCTGTAATTCCTTAAATATTCATTGTACGATATTTTACCGAATCAGGGACGCCATGCTTGAACATTTTTTGGTGGATTCCTAATTAGGAAATAACTACATTCTTTCAGTTAAAGCTTTTATGACCCGAAATGTCGGGGCATGTTCTCATTTAGGAACTTTCGGGTACATAATGCAGTCTAACCTAGACAGAAGCTAGGTTTGGTCCCTGAAAAAGATATATGGAAAGTTGCGGGCTAGGTTGAATCCAAATTAAGAGACCTTACTTTTGTCAAAAGATCAGAAGTATGGTTTACGAAATAGTTGACTTATTTGTAAGTGTCCTATAAGACACTATGATCCTTCACCTACCTGGTTTTCCTACTTTCACAAAAGTCTAAACTCTTTATTAATAACTATATCTTCTCTGGTTTTAAAAAAAGGAAGGAAATTTGGCGGCAAGCCCAGTGCACTTAATAGTTTTGAAATCCATTAAAAACTTAAGAAGAAGTTATTAAAGTTTCCGTTTACAAATTAACCTAAAGGACCAAATCTGACACCCCTGTTGTTAACATAAAGGACCAAATATTATTTTTACCCCCGAAAATGCATTCTTCGATAACTCCCAATCTAAGCAACTTTTTAAGTTCGTAGAACAGTTTCCGATCGCTCTAGTTGAGTAGAACACTAACCTATTTTTTTTTTAAATCAAACCTAGTTTTAAAAAAAGTTACACACATTTTACTTTTTGATCTCTTTGGTTTAAGTGTCCTTGTTTTGCTCGCAGTTTGCTCATTATTGATCGAATCTTTAAACAAAGTATATATTTGTGTTAAACATGAATGGGGCTTTGTATCTAAGGTACGTAAATACTTCACAACATTTTTTTTTTGAGCTGGTGGGTCACTTAGAAAAACATGTTTTTTGCAAAAGTTTTTGGAACGTAACTTTTTTGTTTTAGAAAACATTTATAATTAAACAGCCAATAAAGATGCGGCGTAACAAACCCCATCTTTTGGCAATGCTTAATTTTAATCAAAACCATATTTTTGAAGTTTAAAATGTGAAAAATTGTAAGAAATGATGTTTTAAATTTTAGGTTTTTGAATATGCATTTTTTAGAAAAATGTGTTCAAGGATAAGAAAGACCGTCGTACGCCAAATGTTATCAAACAAAGAAATCTAAAATCAGTTTAGAGGTTTTGAAGATATGGGGTACTTAATTATACTTAATTTACTTACTTTAGTTTAGTACTTAATTTGTAGTACTTAATTTTAGTTCCGACAGATGGATGTGGAAGAACTAGGCGATCTGAACAAGAATCTATGTTTTTATTTGCTTCTTCCGGTCTTACTTTTTGAGTTAATGAGTTTCGTGTTTTGAGAAATTTTGCGGTCAATTTCTTCAATTTCTTCAATGTTTATACTCATATTTTGTTCAATATTTGAAGAATCTTAAAAACAAAATTATATTTCGAACCGGCATGAATGGCGCATCATTTTACAGTTAAGCAGACCCTTTAATCTTTCTTTTTCGAGAAAAATGACTAGATTTTTTGAATGCCAATTTAATCTGTTTTTTGACAATAAATTGAGAAATATTAAGTATTTAAAGAAATGGTAAACAGAATCTTATTTGTCATAACATAACTGATGTGAATATGTATTTCATTAATACTCGCTTTTTGAAGAAAAAAAAACGGTTTTTCGTAAAAAGAGATACCTTTTTTCGAAAATTTGTAATTTTTATTTTGAAAAGTAGCTTGGTTTTCTATATTGGTAGGGGTAACCGAAGGTAATTTTGTAATAATAAACAAGGATTTTTTTTTTGTACTTCCACAAAAATAGCTCCAAGTCCTCGGAACAATGTTATGGTAGACGGCAATGCCTATAACTTAAAAACTAAAATATATAGAACCAAACTGATTTCGGTTTTGGATAGCCAATGGTTGGGCCTACGTTATATGATGTACGTAATTTTTAAATTGCTTAACTTTAAGTACAATTACAAATTAAGTTTGAATGCTTAAAAAATAAAATGTATAGAGCCAAGCGGTTACAAGTATTAGATGAATGTGATAAACGACTATCAAATACAAAAACAAAATTATTTTAAAAAGACTTAACTTTAAGCATAAAATTTAAAAAGTGAGAACAACTTAATGGTAGATGGCAATGCCTATAACTTAAAAAACAAAATTAAATAAAACAAGACCCATTTCAGTTTTTGATAGCCAATAGATGAGCCTACGTTATATGATGTACTTAATTTTTAAATTGCTTAACTTTAAGTACAATTACAAATTAAGTTTTAATGCTTGTCACTTAAAAAATAAAATGTATGGAGCCAAACAGTTACCAGTTATAGATGAGAAAGATTCAGGACTTGCAACGAAATAAATCAAAATAAATTAAATTACTTAACTTTAAGCACAAAATTTAAGAAAAGTTTGTATTTAATTTTTTTTAAGGTAAATTTTTTGTCTGAGCGAAAAGTTCATTCAAACTAATTGATAGCCCATTCAATTTCCTATGAATATCTTTTTTGTTTTTCAAAAAAAC
>JAXIVJ010015905.1:27500-30296 GCA_036785665.1 Chirona hameri
AAGTTTCATTTCCCCCGAAACTTGTTTCGTGTCCCCATTCATTCGTGTCCCCACAACGGTTGTTTACGTTACAAGCAGCCTGCGTATATGTGCCTAAAATCCGTCGACCGTCGTTATTGTACGGAATAGCTTCCATATCCAAGCTATACCATATGCATGATGTCATAATAATTATCATGAAGTTTTTTTATGAACATGAAGGAGATAAGAGAAACATTCCTATTTACGACGGATATCCATCTATCGTCCAAACAAATGCCATTTCCGTTTGTTTTATCTCGAAATACCCCGTATAGCACAATTTCAAGACAACTTTCAAGGTTAACCATATTTGTAACAGGCTCCTGGCTACCCCTATTGGTAACGGGGGGAAGGGATTCCGCCCCCCGGAAATCTCGAGATCTACCCGTCCGATTTTCGAAATGAAACGGTATTAGGTTTCCCTCAATACCATCTACATGTCTAAATAATACAAAACTAAATTTTGGATAGGGGGGCAACAGGGGGGCAAAAACTACGAATTGTAGTGTTTTTTTTAATCAAACATAGCTTTCATGTTTATCGACCGATTTTAACACAACTAATAGGAATCGATAGAGACTGAATTGAAAAATCGATTTTGGAAAATCGATTGAATCGATTTTTGTTTGCCCCTTAGCCCACCATCTTTGAACAAACAAAAAATCGGGGTCCGAAAAGAGAGATCGTGTCATTAAGAATCAAATAGCGTTTTCCCCATCAAAATCTACCGAGCGGTTCTCGAGATCTCTGGGGGGGAGGGGGGGGGGGCAGAATCTGCCCCTCCGCACGTTAACGTAATTTTGGCCGCCCGCAGGGAATAGGGTTAAGTAATTTCGACACAGGACTAGTGGCCCCTTTTAGAAGAAGTTTCATTTCCTCGAAACTTGTTTCGTGTCCCCACAACGGTTGTTTACGTTACAAGCAGCCTGCGTATATATGTCTAAAATCCGTCGACCGTCTTTATTGTACGCAATAGCTTCCATATCCAAGATATACCATATACATGATGTCATAATAATTATCATGAAGTTGTTTATGGACATGAAGGAGAAAAGAGAAACATTCCCGTTTTACGACGGATATACATCTATCGTCCAAACAAATGCATATTCGTTTGTTTTGGCTCGAAATACCCCGTATAGCACAATTTCAAGACAACTTTCAAGGTTAACCCTATTTGTAACAGGCTTCTGGCTACCCCTATTTGTAACAGGGGGGGGGGCGGATTCCGCCCCCCCCCCCGGATATCTCGAGATCTACTCGTCCGATTTTAACAAATGAAACGGTTTTCGGTTCCCCTCAACACAATCTACATTTTTAAATAATACAAAAAAACTAAATTTTGGATAGTGAGGCAACAGGGGGCAAACACTACAAATTGTAGGGGTATTTTTGATCCAATATAGCTAGCTTTCATGTTTATCGACCGATTTTAACACAAACTAATAGGAATAGATAGAGATTGAATTGGATTGTTGTTGTTATTTATAATTTAAATAAATGTAGTCCAAATGTTTTTGTATGGATGGATTTCCGAGGTCAGGACCCACGCTAAGCAGAGCTTGTTGCGCATGTCCTGATCTCACCACCCGATATATGATGGTGACGTTTGAAAACTCAAAAATCATAGGCGTGTGCAGGTCACTCAATATGGGGGGTGAAGTAAATGCGTAATAAAACCATTTTTTGATGATGTTTTTTGATAAATGAAATGGTATGTGATTGTTGCATTATAAAAACAGTTATAAATCTTTCTTTTTTGCCATAGGCGGTACCAGGTTAGTGAAAAAGGGAGGTCAAAATGGGGAAAAAAATATGAACCGCAAAGAAGTTGCTACCCAGCACTATAAATATGTTACTGATCGTAGTTAGCTCCTTTTTGCATGTTGTACTTCATCATAGGCGTATCCAGGATCCAAACTGAGGCGGTGGAAGACCTTTTGATAAGTATATTATCCGCCATTATGATACTAACTAGTCAACAGTGACTATTTCGCTTACAACTTTAATTAACATTGCTTATCCCCCTTTTTACCCTACCTGGACTCGCCTATTATCTTATAATCGTTCGTAGAGTAGCCTGTGGTGCGTGTTTCATCCGAAAACTGCAGTATATTAGGTCATTGTACGCCCATGCTTCTTAGTTTCCTTGCAATAATATGACCCCCTTTCTTCCATTCCTGAACGCGCCTCTGAAAAAACTGTATTCCCTTTTCTGGCCGCATATGTGCCTATATCATTATAAGCTAAACGTTTATTGCGCCGTTATCGCTAGCATATCGTCATCACCATGCCAGTCACCCCCATTTCATGTGCCTGAACACGCTCCTGAAACTCTATATGTAATAAATTATGCAAATAATGGAAGCAGAAGCTATCTTTTACATCTTGATAGCTATAAATGCCCCTTACATTGCTCTATTGGCTTCACGCCGAGCATTGAATACTTTCTGGAAACCCCCCTTTTCAAGCCCCTGAAACCGACTCTGCTATGCAATTTGTATGATATTTCATTAACATTAACTAATTTTAACTTGTTGCAATCACCGTAAACCGATGCAACTCCTTCATACTTGAGCCAGTTAGGAAGAAACTGTGAAGATCGTATTTCCGTATTATCGCCAAATGTCGCCGCAGAACCCTCCCAAAACGTGCCTTGGAACCGCCTCTTCTCAGGTTAAGAACGCAAAATTTTGACTCCGTATGCAGAATTCAGTTCTAGGAAAAGTCCCAAAATTGCATGGGTCTGGTCTTAGCCGTTGGGGAGAAATCTGG
>JAXIVJ010015906.1:0-30294 GCA_036785665.1 Chirona hameri
CTATGGTACACGCTAAGGTCCGGCTTATTTTCTTCTCAAGCGTATGTTTGACGGCGAGTTAAGAAACGGCCATATATGCATTCAAACCGCATTACTGAGAGCTTCAAATTGATATATTGACGCAATGGCTCACCTTATCCATTGGCTGCTTTTAAGCAAAAATATGTTTTTTAAAAACGGATTTTTGCTTAAAAGCAGACAATAGTTAAGGTGAGCCAATGCGTCAATATATCAATTTGAAGTTAGCAGTAATGCGGTTTGAATGCATATATGGTCGTTTCTTAATTCGCCGTCAAGCATATGCTAGAGGAGAAAGAAGCCGGACCTTAGTGTGCACCATAGCAACTTGCGGCGGGGGGGGGGGGGGGCGTACATACATATTCGATATTCATGGATGGTAACTAAAGAAAAACAAAAAGGCAAGCAAAACATTTGCACCGTCACGTTCACGGCACAGCAGGGTGTATTGCATGTGTGAGAAATCCCTTCCATTTCCTGAATTCCTTTTCAGACAAATGGTCTCTATTTTCCGCAAAGTTAGAGCACGCCACGACTCTTGGCATGGCGTCTCATGGTCAAGCGTTGCGATGCTTCAATTTATTCCCGAGAAACGTGCATACGAATTACGAGCACAAGGACAGGTATGTAAATACCTTTTTAGACCTTGTCTTCACCGAATTGTTTGCGTGATTGGTTTTGGGTTCGCAGGACAATGTCACGCGGAGTTTGTTGCCCGTACCGTGAACCCACTACCCAGTAATGCACATCGGTTGGGCGGATAACCTTGCATCCGGCTAAATGCCGGACAGGCTCGCGGAATAATTTGTACGTGTCCCACAATGCTGAGACACCATCGCCCAATGCCTGGTGGACTCTCTTAAGTCCTGTTGTCAATCAACCTCATGTTGGTCGGGCTACAGTACAGCAGATCATGTCTTGCGGTTCGAGTCCGGTGGCAATAGGTTACGAGGCGGGGTCACAGCCAACTAGTTGTCCCTACCATCGGCCACCTTGACACCTGGTTGTTCCATCGGCCACGGGGACAAGAATTGTGATTAATGTGATATGAATAATTGACAACACCTATTAACTTATGTCGTTTATACATTTGCTCAGAATAGAAATTACCGGCGTCACAATGTCACATTGCAGTTAGGAGCGTGTAGTAGATAGGTACTGGACCGCCTCGCACCGCCGACCATAGCTCTCCTAGCCTAGACACTCATGCCATCTAGTGGCAGAACTGAACACTAATCCGGATAAGGTGTAATAGAGGGCAGCACAAGGCAGTGGGAGCCAGGGCAATGCCGATCAGCGGCTGGCGGAGGATTAGGGACAGGAGCGTCGTTTTTCTCTCACACCTGAAGTACCTAATTCATCTAGGCGCCATAATTGACATAATTGACGCCATAATTGACGCCAGACAGTGGTGTAGCACCATGATCATGCGCCGAAGTACACCAAAAAGCGTTTCGATTGTCCCAGCCAGGAGATCACCATTGCAGGACAGGTATAGCCAATCAATACATTTGTACAGGAATAATACATGATATACGAAGATTAAAACTAAAAACTAGCTGAAATGCAAATGTAACTTTTATTTTGTATTGAGATAAACTTGTGTAATTTTACGGCGTTCAACGGAACAATCAGAAACAGTCCGCCTGACGGACGAGGTTCGCTGGTGATGAAATGCCGATCAGTCAGACATTAGCCCGATATTTCTACACACAGACAGGATTCGCTACTTAGATAAAACTTCGAAGAACAGTTTCCAAACGGAACACAGCGTCAGTGTGCACTTCAGAACTATGCACAGCAGGGACCGCACTATGCACTGGACACTTCTGCGGTCGCGCCGGCGTGCTATTACCGGCAGAGGACAGCGTGAACTGACCATCGGGCGGCCATCGGACAGTCGTGTTTGCCATTCGGCGGCCGTCGCGGGCAGCAATCTCGCCGCTGCTGTGCGCCAGTTCCGCCGTCCGCGCCGTGTCCGCCGTCCGGCTGCTTGGTAAACATTGGCGGCCCGTCACCTGATACCCGGCGGCGGACCACCGGCGGACCTCCGGCGGACCTCCCCGGCTCCCGGACCGGCCACTATTCAAATCAGACGCACCGGCCGTCCGGCACGGCAATGCCCACCGAATGGCTCCACCGCCGCTGACGCAGCCGTCACAGCCGTCACAGCCGCCGCCGCCGACACCGCCGCCGACACCGCCGCCACAGCCGCCGTCACAGCCGCCGCCACAGCCGCCGCCACCGCCGTCACAGCCGCCGCCACAGCCGTCACATCCGCCGCTACAGCCGCCGTCACAGCCGCTACAGCCGCCGTCACAGCCGCAATCACAGCCGTCACAGCCGCCGTCACAGCCGCTGTCACAGCCGTCACAGCCGCCACCACAGCCGCCGCCACAGCCGCCGTCACAGCCGCCGTCACAGCCGCCGTCACATCCGTCACAGCCGCCGCCGCCGACACCGCCGCCACAGCCGCCGTCACAGCCGCCGTCACAGCCGCCGCCACAGCCGCCGACACCGCCGTCACAGCCGCCACTACAGCCGTCACAGCCGCCGCCACAGCCGCCGTCACAGCCGCAATCACAGCCGTCATAGCCGCCGTCATAAACGCTGTCACAGCCGTCACAGCCGCCACCACAGCCGCCGTCACAGCCGCCGTCACAGCCGCCGTCACAGCCGCCGTCACAGCCGCCGTCACAGCCGTCACAGCCGCCGCCACAGCCGCCGTCACAGTCACTCCCACCATCGCCAAGACAGTACCGGCGCGGGAGCGTCCATTCCGGCGCGTTTGCGGAGTGTCAGCTACCCACGGCTGTCGGCTGTCGGCGACATGTCCTCGGGTTATTTGTTCATTTCTAGTGCCAACAAGCCAGTGGCATTAGCCGAGGAGGCTGAACAACAGTGGTAATATAACTGGCAACGGCTGAGGAATCCTTCGGTAACACGACCGTGACAGAATTAACACTGCGAGAGACACTGTCCACTCAGCCCAGTGCCCAGTGCTTGTAAACAATACGTCTATTGAACTATATTTAGTTATTGTTTAGTGGGTACTGAAGGAAAAGCACCCTGGAGCATACCCTTCTAAGAAGAGCTGTTTATGCGCGTCGTTACGGCTTTATTCTGCAGATATTACGGCGCCTAAAGTGCCGCTCACAGTCTGTGCAGCCCACTGCATTCGAGGGCGGGTTCGGTCTCCGCCTGGGGGCGGGTTCGGCGAACACATGATGAAGACGCGACGAGCCCGAGCCGGCTAAAGTTCACACCACTGCACTGACCCCTCATCCAGCGGAGCGTGGGTGGGAGAGGACGCTGATATTCCGGAGCTTCAGCCATCTCACGTCGGCGGCCTCAGGCCTGTGTCAATCAGTCCGATCAGTCAGTCAGATCAGCCTGTGTCAATCAGTCCGCCTGCTCGCAGAGCTGCAATACGCTGCTGTTGCCGGGATGAGTCTGTCTCCACTGTCGCCACTGTCGCCACTCGCCCCTGTCGCCCCTGTCGCCACTGTCTCCACTGTCGCCACTGTCTCTACTGTCTCCCGGTACGCTACTTCGTCGTGAGTTTGTTATTTTATCGAACAGCGGTCAGCGGAGCATAGTGCCATTGACAGAGCGAATATATATATATATATATATATATATATATATATATATATATATATATATATATATATATATATCTATCTATCTATCTATCTATCTATCTATCTATCTATCTATCTATCTATCTATCTATCTATCTATCTATCTATCTATCTATCTATCTGTCTGTCTGTCTGTCTGTCTGTCTGTCTGTCTGTCTGTCTGTCTGTCTGTCTGTCTGTCTGTCTGTCTGTCTGTCTGTCTGTCTGTCTGTCTGTCTGTCTGTCTGTCTGTCTGTCTGTCTGTCTGTCTGTCTGTCTGTCTGTCTGTCTGTCTGTCTGTCTGTCTGTCTGTCTGTCTGTCTGTCTGTCTGTCTGTCTGTCTGTCTGTCTGTCTGTCTGTCTGTCTGTCTGTCTGTCTGTCTGTCTGTCTGTCTGTCTGTCTGTCTGTCTGTCTGTCTGTCTGTCTGTCTGTCTGTCTGTCTGTCTGTCTGTCTGTCTGTCTGTCTGTCTGTCTGTCTGTCTGTCTGTCTGTCTGTCTGTCTGTCTGTCTGTCTGTCTGTCTGTCTGTCTGTCTGTCTGTCTGTCTGTCTGTCTGTCTGTCTGTCTGTCTGTCTGTCTGTCTGTCTGTCTGTCTGTCTGTCTGTCTGTCTGTCTGTCTGTCTGTCTGTCTGTCTGTCTGTCTGTCTGTCTGTCTGTCTGTCTGTCTGTCTGTCTGTCTGTCTGTCTGTCTGTCTGTCTGTCTGTCTGTCTGTCTGTCTGTCTGTCTGTCTGTCTGTCTGTCTGTCTGTCTGTCTGTCTGTCTGTCTGTCTGTCTGTCTGTCTGTCTGTCTGTCTGTCTGTCTGTCTGTCTGTCTGTCTGTCTGTCTGTCTGTCTGTCTGTCTGTCTGTCTGTCTGTCTGTCTGTCTGTCTGTCTGTCTGTCTGTCTGTCTGTCTGTCTGTCTGTCTGTCTGTCTGTCTGTCTGTCTGTCTGTCTGTCTGTCTGTCTGTCTGTCTGTCTGTCTGTCTGTCTGTCTGTCTGTCTGTCTGTCTGTCTGTCTGTCTGTCTGTCTGTCTGTCTGTCTGTCTGTCTGTCTGTCTGTCTGTCTGTCTGTCTGTCTGTCTGTCTGTCTGTCTGTCTGTCTGTCTGTCTGTCTGTCTGTCTGTCTGTCTGTCTGTCTGTCTGTCTGTCTGTCTGTCTGTCTGTCTGTCTGTCTGTCTGTCTGTCTGTCTGTCTGTCTGTCTGTCTGTCTGTCTGTCTGTCTGTCTGTCTGTCTGTCTGTCTGTCTGTCTGTCTGTCTGTCTGTCTGTCTGTCTGTCTGTCTGTCTGTCTGTCTGTCTGTCTGTCTGTCTGTCTGTCTGTCTGTCTGTCTGTCTGTCTGTCTGTCTGTCTGTCTGTCTGTCTGTCTGTCTGTCTGTCTGTCTGTCTGTCTGTCTGTCTGTCTGTCTGTCTGTCTGTCTGTCTGTCTGTCTGTCTGTCTGTCTGTCTGTCTGTCTGTCTGTCTGTCTGTCTGTCTGTCTGTCTGTCTGTCTGTCTGTCTGTCTGTCTGTCTGTCTGTCTGTCTGTCTGTCTGTCTGTCTGTCTGTCTGTCTGTCTGTCTGTCTGTCTGTCTGTCTGTCTGTCTGTCTGTCTGTCTGTCTGTCTGTCTGTCTGTCTGTCTGTCTGTCTGTCTGTCTGTCTGTCTGTCTGTCTGTCTGTCTGTCTGTCTGTCTGTCTGTCTGTCTGTCTGTCTGTCTGTCTGTCTGTCTGTCTGTCTGTCTGTCTGTCTGTCTGTCTGTCTGTCTGTCTGTCTGTCTGTCTGTCTGTCTGTCTGTCTGTCTGTCTGTCTGTCTGTCTGTCTGTCTGTCTGTCTGTCTGTCTGTCTGTCTGTCTGTCTGTCTGTCTGTCTGTCTGTCTGTCTGTCTGTCTGTCTGTCTGTCTGTCTGTCTGTCTGTCTGTCTGTCTGTCTGTCTGTCTGTCTGTCTGTCTGTCTGTCTGTCTGTCTGTCTGTCTGTCTGTCTGTCTGTCTGTCTGTCTGTCTGTCTGTCTGTCTGTCTGTCTGTCTGTCTGTCTGTCTGTCTGTCTGTCTGTCTGTCTGTCTGTCTGTCTGTCTGTCTGTCTGTCTGTCTGTCTGTCTGTCTGTCTGTCTGTCTGTCTGTCTGTCTGTCTGTCTGTCTGTCTGTCTGTCTGTCTGTCTGTCTGTCTGTCTGTCTGTCTGTCTGTCTGTCTGTCTGTCTGTCTGTCTGTCTGTCTGTCTGTCTGTCTGTCTGTCTGTCTGTCTGTCTGTCTGTCTGTCTGTCTATCTATCTATCTATATATATATATATATATATATATATATATATATATATATATATATATATATATATATATATATATATATATATATATATATATATATATATATATATATATATATATATATATATATATATATATATATATATATATATATATATATATATATATATATATATATATATATATATATATATATATATATATATATATATATATATATATATATATATATATATATATATATATATATATATATATATATATATATATATATATATATATATATATATATATATATATATATATATATATATATATATATATATATATATATATATATATATATATATATATATATATATATATATATATATATATATATATATATATATATATATATATATATATATATATATATATATATATATATATATATATTTGTGTGTGTGACGTCGATGCCAACAAGGATTTCGGTTTCAATGAAAGATGAAATGGGTGTAATGATCCAAGATGTTCTGAATCGCTGACAAAGTGTGATAACTTTAGCCTGAGGATAACACGAATGGTTCCTTTTTCGTGGCGTTTAAATTGGTAGTTGAGATAAGACGTCAGACAAATGAAGTTCGACTTAATTCGCAGAGAGTTACTCTCAGTATAAATAAATATCAGTTCCGTTTCTGATAGTCATTTGACAGGCCACATTATAAAGACTAAAACACTTAACCACGGACAAGATGATGATGATGATGATTTGGGTTTTCGCGCGCTCCGACGGCTAAGACAGGCAAGATGGCATGACATATTCACAGCTGATTTTTGTGAAACCTTGATACTCAAAACATCCACGATAAGCATTTCTTATAAGTTTAAAGTTACAGTTATTAAAATTGCAGTAGCAACTAGTCACTTGTGCCGAAACTGCTTGCCTTTAAACAAATGTTTTGTCTCACATTCCTTCGTTATTTGCGCTGGTTCTCCCTGAAGTCTTAAAGCCGGCTTCTGAAATCGCTGCTATATCGCTCTTCAATGCCGGCGTATTTTCCAGCGCGGGCTGTTTTGATACAAACGCTGAATTCCTCATCCATACACACAACTCGGTCAGAAAACATCCAGAAATATGTTTACGAACTACGAGCCCTGCATAAACGAGACCAGCCGGCCGCGTGTTCAAAATATTAGCGTAAGAAAACAGCCGCTGAAATAAGGCGGCGAGCAACAGGCTGTGAGGCAGGAGATACGATTTTATGGAACGCAGACGCTCCGACGCTGCAGGCTCTAAATGCTTTCGGAAAAATACCGACAACGTAATTCGGTAATTGGTGAAAGGAAATGCCAATCAGACAAAAGGGAAGAATCAATCCAGAAATAGTTCGATAAATGTATTGCTGAAAATGGTGTAACTGCAATGGATGCAGCCTGCACGGCCATTACGTATGGTCGTGCCCAGTGCACTCGACAGTCGTACTCTGCCATCAGCCAGAAGTGCTGTGCATACTGTGAGACAGTTAGTCTCACTGTGCCAGACTGACCGGTGTACTCAATAGCACTCACATTGGGTTGGTGGCGTTCCAGAAGACCTTGATGCGTCGCGCGTGGCACTGGCGGGCCACCAGGTGGAGGACCAGCACGGCCCACGCCGCCACCTCCGAGAGCTGCATGGTGGCCGAGCACTCACTGACTGGACGGCATCACGGCTGCAACAGACAGACAGACGGACAGACAGTCAGACCATTAGACAGTAGCCAGACACAGACAGACAGACCATTAGACAGTCGTCAGACACAGACAGACAGACCATTAGACAGTAGTCAGACACAGACAGACAGACCATTAGAAAATCGTCAGACACAGACAGACAGACCATTAGACAGTCGTCAGACACAGACAGACAGACCATTAGACAGTCGTCAGACACACACAGACAGACAATTAGACATTCGTCAGACACAGACAGACAGACCATTAGACAGTCGTCAGACACACACAGACAGACCATTAGACAGTCGTCAGACACAGACAGACAGACCATTAGACAGTCGTCAGACACAGACAGACAGACCATTAGACAGTCGTCAGAAACAGACAGAAAGACCATTAGACAGTCGTCAGACACAGACAGACAGACCATTAGCCAGTCGTCAGACACAGACAGACAGACCATTAGACAGTCGTCAGACATAGACAGACAGACCATTAGACAGTCGTCAGACACAGACAGACAGACCATTAGACAGTCGTCAGAAACAGACAGACAGACCATTAGACAGTCGTCAGACACAGACAGACAGACCATTAGCCAGTCGTCAGACACAGACAGACAGACCATTAGACAGTCGTCAGACACAGACAGACAGACAGACCATTCGACAGTCGTCAGACACAGACAGACATCAGACAGCCAGTCTTCGCAGACCCAGACGGAGTGGCCGCAGTCACTGGCGAGGTATGAGCAGTAACAGTCACGCGGGTCTGTATGTAACAGACATACAGACACAACAGAGGCAGTTAACAGAACAGTCAGACGCAGACAGTCGTCTGACAGACAGCTGTCAGCTAGCCGTCATCCGACACACAGACAGACAGACACCGAGCACCGACGGCATGGCACACGCACTTCATTTCCAGGAGTACGCGACCATGCACTCATCTCACATGCCTCAGGGCTGCAAATCACCGGCCGGCACGGTATGAGGTGCCGACATCTGGCCACAAATAGCCGCACCCGCACGCCACACCACTAATGAGTGCATGCCACCGGCGGGAACCACGTATCACCCCGCCGACATACTCGGCAAACATGCAGATTACCCGTCCCGTTATACTAAGGCGCACAGGCAGCTCAGAACGGTACTATGGTATGCCCAGTTTGGCAAATGAGTTACGAGCAGACTGGTTATTGATTCGACTCTGATTGAATCGATTGGAATCGTTCAAGCAAAATCCCTTGAATCAAAGAAGAACCGATTCACCACCGGATTTTTGTATTCATGAATCATGATTGAATCAAAACCCGCATAGAAACAAGGCTGATTGAATACAAAAGACTGTGAAATGCTATTTCAACGGTGAGTCAAACGTGATTTGATCAAAACATGTTTTGATTCTTTGAATTGGAAAGAATCATTTCTCAAAATGGTTATCCATGAATCAAACGGTGACTGAATCATTCATATTCCAAAATGAATCGTGATTGAATCCTTTCAAAAAAGGTGAATTAATAACCAGTCTGGTTACGAGTAGATCTTCCATCAGGTAGCCCATGCCAAAATAACTTTGTACATACTTTAGCCTGATACTAGTGTAACTGGCAATGCCAAAATAATGTTTAAATACCTCTCAGACAAAAATAGTTTCACTAGTTCAGCATACTGATAGTTCAGCAGGCTGAATTATTAGTCGCATAAACCAAAAAACGAAAGATATCCAGTGGCTAACATAAAACAGGTTTTCGAAGTCACGTATTTGACCCGTATTAGAGCCAATGGGGATACATATGCATTTGGTTTATTTGCAATGTACAGCAGGCTGTTGTCTGTCGCATGTCGGTTAGAGTTGCCATAAATGTACGCCGTGTATAGCACAGCTAATCACATTGAGTGAGCACACAATGACAGGGGAAAATTTCATTTATATTCACTCAAAACCCCAGCCTTCAAGGCGAAATCAACTTTCTGTGGTATTGCAACCACAGAAAGTTGACAGTCCCGGTCCAGCCCCGGGCCACGGACAGTCCTGGTCCAGCCCCGCCAGTCCCGGTCCAGCCCCGGGCCACTGACAGTCCCGGTCCAGCCCCGGGCCATTGACAGTTCCGGTCCAGCCCCGCCAGTCCCGGTCCAGCCCCGGGCCACTGACAGTTCCGGTCCAGCCCCGGGCCATTGACAGTCCCGGTCCAGCCCCGGGCCACGGACAGTCCTGGTCCAGCCCCGCCAGTCCCGGTCCAGCCCCGGGCCACTGACAGTCCCGGTCCAGCCCCGGGCCATTGACAGTCCCGGTCCAGCCCCGCCAGTCCCGGTCCAGCCCCGGGCCACTGACAGTCCCGGTCCAGCCCCGGGCCATTGATAGTCCCGGTCCAGCCCCGGGCCATTGACAGTCCCGGTCCAGCCTCGCCAGTCCCGGTCCAGCCCCGGGCCACTGACAGTCCCGGTCCAGCCCCGGGCCACTGACAGTCCTGGTCCAGCCCCGGGCCACTGACAGTCCCGGTCCAGCCCCGGGCCACTGACAGTCCCGGTCCAGCCCCGGGCCATTGACAGTCCCGGTCCAGCCCCGGGCCATTGACAGTCCCGGTCCAGCCCCGGGCCACGGACAGTCCTGGTCCAGCCCCGCCAGTCCCGGTCCAGCCCCGGGCCACTGACAGTCCTGGTCCAGCCCCGGGCCACTGACAGTCAATACGCATTCTGATGTGATACGAAAAGGCATGCTCCAATAATATACTGACATAAAGGAATTATGGAGAATTTCACAAATGCGGAAATATTGTTTTTTTGGCACGACGCTGCTCACCAGACCACACATGTTGTAGATCACATCACTTTTAGAACATAATCGCGTTGCTTGCGGGACTAGTGATACATATAAAAGTTGGAAACTAATTTCTGTTTTTCGACAACTATTTAACAATTCAAGTCTAATGAAACAGAAGATATTATGTATTGTTCGAATTCTCACATTGCCAATACAATGCCGACAACGCATGTGCAAATGTCGGCAGTGTGGGGCGGCGAGGCAGCGTTGGATGGATCCCCCTCTCACCGGCGGCAGGGAGGGGAAAGGGGACCGTCGCGTCGGCCGCGGCGCCGATCCCCCGGTCTCCTGGTCTCCCGGTCTCGGTCACGCTCCGTCCGCCCGTCCTCAGCCGGTGCCCCTCGGCCAACAGTCCTGGTCCAGCCCCGGGCCATTGACAGTCCCGGTCCAGCCCGGACCATTGACAGTCCCGGTCCAGCCCCGGGCCATTGACAGTCCCGGTCCAGCCCCGGGCCACTGACAAACCTGGTCCAGCCCCGGGCCATTGACAGTCCCGGTCCAGCCCCGGGCCATTGACAGTCCCGGTCCAGCCCCGGACCATTGACAGTCCCGGTCCAGCCCCGGACCATTGACAGTCCCGGTCCAGCCCCGGACCATTGACAGTCCCGGTCCAGCCCCGGGCCACTGACAGTCCCGGTCCAGCCCCGCCAGTCCCGGTCCAGCCCCGGGCCACTGACAGTCCCGGTCCAGCCCCGGGCCATTGACAGTCCCGGTCCAGCCCCGCCAGTCCTGGTCCAGCCCCGGGCCATTGACAGTCCCGGTCCAGCCCCGCCAGTCCCGGTCCAGCCCCGGGCCATTGCCAGTCCCGGTCCAGCCCCGGGCCATTGACAGTCCCGGTCCAGCCCCGGGCCACTGACAAACCTGGTCCAGCCCCGGGCCATTGACAGTCCCGGTCCAGCCCCGGGCCATTGACAGTCCCGGTCCAGCCCCGGACCATTGACAGTCCCGGTCCAGCCCCGGACCATTGACAGTCCCGGTCCAGCCCCGGACCATTGACAGTCCCGGTCCAGCCCCGGGCCACTGACAGTCCCGGTCCAGCCCCGGACCATTGACAGTCCCGGTCCAGCCCCGGGACATTGACAGTCCCGGTCCAGCCCCGCCAGTCCCGGTCCAGCCCCGGGCCATTGCCAGTCCCGGTCCAGCCCCGCCAGTCCCGGTCCAGCCCCGGGCCATTGACAGTCCCGGTCCAGCCCCGGGCCATTGACAGTCCCGGTCCAGCCCCGGGCCACTGATAGTCCTGGTCCAGCCCCGGGCCACTGACAGTCCCGGTCCAGCCCCGGGCCACTGACAGTCCCGGTCCAGCCCCGGGCCACTGACAGTCCTGGTCCAGCCCCGGGCCACTGACAGTCCCGGTCCAGCCCCGGGCCATTGACAGTCCCGGTCCAGCCCCGGGCCATTGACAGTCCCGGTCCAGCCCCGGGCCACTGATAGTCCTGGTCCAGCCCCGGGCCACTGACAGTCCTGGTCCAGCCCCGGGCCACTGACAGTCCCGGTCCAGCCCCGGGCCATTGACAGTCCCGGTCCAGCCCCGGGCCATTGACAGTCCCGGTCCAGCCCCGGGCCACTGATAGTCCTGGTCCAGCCCCGGGCCACTGACAGTCCTGGTCCAGCCCCGGGCCACTGACAGTCCCGGTCCAGCCCCGGGCCATTGACAGTCCCGGTCCAGCCCCGGGCCATTGACAGTCCCGGTCCAGCCCCGGGCCACTGATAGTCCTGGTCCAGCCCCGGGCCACTGACAGTCCCGGTCCAGCCCCGGGCCATTGACAGTCCCGGTCCAGCCCCGGGCCATTGACAGTCCCGGTCCAGCCCCGGGCCATTGACAGTCCCGGTCCAGACCCAGGCCATTGACAGTCCCGGTCCAGCCCCGGGCCATTGACAGTCCCGGTCCAGACCCAGGCCATTGACAGTCCCGGTCCAGCCCCGGGCCATTGACAGTCCCGGTCCAGACCCAGGCCATTGACAGTCCCGGTCCAGCCCCGGGCCATTGACAGTCCCGGTCCAGCCCCGGGCCATTGACAGTCCCGGTCCAGCCCCGGACCACTGACAGTCCTGGTCCAGCCCCGGGCCACTGACAGTCCTGGTCCAGCCCCGGGCCACTGACAGTCCCGGTCCAGCCCCGGACCACTGACAGTCCCGGTCCAGCCCCGGGACATTGACAGTCCCGGTCCAGCCCCGCCAGTCCCGGTCCAGCCCCGGGCCATTGCCAGTCCCGGTCCAGCCCGGCCCACTGACAGTCCCGGTCCAGCCCCGGGCCATTGACAGTCCCGGTCCAGCCCCGGGCCATTGACAGTCCCGGTCCAGCCCCGGACCACTGACAGTCCTGGTCCAGCCCCGGGCCACTGACAGTCCTGGTCCAGCCCCGGGCCATTGACAGTCCCGGTCCAGCCCCGCCAGTCCCGGTCCAGCCCCGCCAGTCCCGGTCCAGCCCCGGGCCACTGACAGTCCTGGTCCAGCCCCGGGCCACTGACAGTCCCGGTCCAGCCCCGGGCCATTGACAGTCCCGGTCCAGCCCCGGGCCACTGACAGTCCTGGTCCAGCTCCGGGCCACTGCCAGTCCCGGTCCAGCCTAGGGCCATTGGCAGTCCCGGTCCAGCCCCGGGCCATTGACAGTCCCGGTCCAGCCCCGCCAGTCCCGGTCCAGCCCCGGGCCATTGCCAGTCCCGGTCCAGCCCGGCCCACTGACAGTCCCGGTCCAGCCCCGGGCCATTGACAGTCCCGGTCCAGCCCCGGGCCATTGACAGTCCCGGTCCAGCCCCGGACCACTGACAGTCCTGGTCCAGCCCCGGGCCACTGACAGTCCTGGTCCAGCCCCGGGCCATTGACAGTCCCGGTCCAGCCCCGCCAGTCCCGGTCCAGCCCCGCCAGTCCCGGTCCAGCCCCGGGCCACTGACAGTCCTGGTCCAGCCCCGGGCCACTGACAGTCCCGGTCCAGCCCCGGGCCATTGACAGTCCCGGTCCAGCCCCGGGCCACTGACAGTCCTGGTCCAGCTCCGGGCCACTGCCAGTCCCGGTCCAGCCAAGGGCCATTGGCAGTCCAGGTCCAGCCCCGGGCCATTGACAGTCCCGGTCCAGCCCCGGGCCACTGGCAGTCCCGGTCCAGCCCCGGGCCACTGACAGTCCTGGTCCAGCTCCGGGCCACTGCCAGTCCCGGTCCAGCCCCGGGTCATTGGCAGTCCCGGTCCAGCCCCGGGCCACTGACAGTCCCGGTCCAGCCCCGGGCCATTGACAGTCCCAGTCCAGCCCGGGCCACTGACAGTCCCGGTCCAGCCCCGGGCCACTGACAGCCCCGGTCCAGTCCCGGGCCACTGACAGCCCCGGTCCAGTCCCGGGCCACTGACAGTCCCGGTCCAGCCCCGCCAGTCCCGGTCCAGCCCCGGGCCACTGACAGTCCCGGTCCAGCCCCGGGCCATTGACAGTCCTGGTCCAGCCCCGGGCCACTGACAGCCCCGGTCCAGCCCCGGGCCACTGACAGTCCCGGTCCAGCCCCGCCAATCCCGGTCCAGCCCCGGGCCACTGACAGTCCCGGTCCAGCCCCGGGCCACTGACAGTCCCGGTCCAGCCCCGGGCCACTGACAGTCCCGGTCCAGCCCCGGGCCACTGACAGTCCCGGTCCAGCCCCGCCAGTCCCGGTCCAGCCCCGGGCCACTGACAGTCCCGGTCCAGCCCCGGGCCACTGACAGTCCCGGTCCAGCCCCGGGTCACTGACAGTCCCGGTCCAGCCCCGGGCCATTGACAGTCCCGGTCCAGCCCCGGGCCATTGACAGTCCCGGTCCAGCCCCGGGCCACTGACAGTCCCGGTCCAGCCCCGGGCCACTGACAGTCCCGGTCCAGCCCCGGACCACTGACAGTCCCGGTCCAGCCCCGGGCCACTGACAGTCCCGGTCCAGCCCCGGGCCATTGACAGTCCCGGTCCAGCCCCGGGCCACTGACAGTCCCGGTCCAGCCCCGGGCCACTGACAGTCCCGGTCCAGCCCCGGGCCACTGACAGTCCCGGTCCAGCCCCGGGCCATTGACAGTTCCGGTCCAGCCCCGCCAGTCCCGGTCCAGCCCCGGGCCACTGACAGTTCCGGTCCAGCCCCGGGCCATTGACAGTCCCGGTCCAGCCCCGGGCCACGGACAGTCCTGGTCCAGCCCCGCCAGTCCCGGTCCAGCCCCGGGCCACTGACAGTCCCGGTCCAGCCCCGGGCCATTGACAGTCCCGGTCCAGCCCCGCCAGTCCCGGTCCAGCCCCGGGCCACTGACAGTCCCGGTCCAGCCCCGGGCCATTGATAGTCCCGGTCCAGCCCCGGGCCATTGACAGTCCCGGTCCAGCCTCGCCAGTCCCGGTCCAGCCCCGGGCCACTGACAGTCCCGGTCCAGCCCCGGGCCACTGACAGTCCCGGTCCAGCCCCGGGCCACTGACAGTTCCGGTCCAGCCCCGGGCCACTGACAGTCCCGGTCCAGCCCCGGGCCATTGACAGTCCCGGTCCAGCCCCGGACCATTGACAGTCCCGGTCCAGCCCCGGGCCACTGACAGTCCCGGTCCAGCCCCGGGCCATTGACAGTCCCGGTCCAGCCCCGGGCCACTGACAGCCCCGGTCCAGCCCCGGGCCACTGACAGTCCCGGTCCAGCCCCGGGCCACTGACAGTCCTGGTCCAGCCCGGGCCATTGACAGTTCCGGTCCAGCCCCGGGCCATTGACAGTCCCGGTCCAGCCCCGGGCCACGGACAGTCCTGGTCCAGCCCCGCCAGTCCCGGTCCAGCCCCGGGCCACTGACAGTCCCGGTCCAGCCCCGGGCCATTGACAGTTCCGGTCCAGCCCCGCCAGTCCCGGTCCAGCCCCGGGCCACTGACAGTTCCGGTCCAGCCCCGGGCCATTGACAGTCCCGGTCCAGCCCCGGGCCACGGACAGTCCTGGTCCAGCCCCGCCAGTCCCGGTCCAGCCCCGGGCCACTGACAGTCCCGGTCCAGCCCCGGGCCATTGACAGTCCCGGTCCAGCCCCGCCAGTCCCGGTCCAGCCCCGGGCCACTGACAGTCCCGGTCCAGCCCCGGGCCATTGATAGTCCCGGTCCAGCCCCGGGCCATTGACAGTCCCGGTCCAGCCTCGCCAGTCCCGGTCCAGCCCCGGGCCACTGACAGTCCCGGTCCAGCCCCGGGCCACTGACAGTCCTGGTCCAGCCCCGGGCCACTGACAGTCCCGGTCCAGCCCCGGGCCACTGACAGTCCCGGTCCAGCCCCGGGCCATTGACAGTCCCGGTCCAGCCCCGGGCCATTGACAGTCCCGGTCCAGCCCCGGGCCACGGACAGTCCTGGTCCAGCCCCGCCAGTCCCGGTCCAGCCCCGGGCCACTGACAGTCCTGGTCCAGCCCCGGGCCACTGACAGTCCCGGTCCAGCCCCGGGCCATTGACAGTTCCGGTCCAGCCCCACCAGTCCCGATCCAGCCCCGGGCCACTGACAGTCCCGGTCCAGCCCCGGGCCACTGACAGTCCTGGTCCAGCCCCGGGCCACTGACAGTCCTGGTCCAGCTCCGGGCCACTGCCAGTCCCGGTCCAGCCCCGGGTCATTGGCAGTCCCGGTCCAGCCCCGGGCCACTGACAGTCCCGGTCCAGCCCCGGGCCATTGACAGTCCCAGTCCAGCCCGGGCCACTGACAGTCCCGGTCCAGCCCCGGGCCACTGACAGCCCCGGTCCAGTCCCGGGCCACTGACAGCCCAGGTCCAGTCCCGGGCCACTGACAGTCCCGGTCCAGCCCCGCCAGTCCCGGTCCAGCCCCGGGCCACTGACAGTCCCGGTCCAGCCCCGGGCCATTGACAGTCCTGGTCCAGCCCCGGGCCACTGACAGCCCCGGTCCAGCCCCGGGCCACTGACAGTCCCGGTCCAGCCCCGCCAATCCCGGTCCAGCCCCGGGCCACTGACAGTCCCGGTCCAGCCCCGGGCCACTGACAGTCCCGGCCCAGCCCCGGGCCACTGACAGTCCCGGTCCAGCCCCGGGCCATTGACAGTCCCGGTCGAGCCCCGGGCCACTGACAGTCCCGGTCCAGCCCCGCCAGTCCCGGTCCAGCCGCCACTGACAGTCCCGGTCCAGCCCCGGGCCACTGACAGTCCCGGTCCATCCCCGGGCCACTGACAGTCCCGGTCCAGCCCCGGGCCACTGACAGTCCCGGTCCAGCCCCGGGCCACTGACAGTCCCGGTCCAGGCCCGCCAGTCCCGGTCCAGCCCCGGGCCACTGACAGTCCCGGTCCAGCCCCGGGCCACTGACAGTCCCGGTCCAGCCCCGGGCCACTGACAGTCCCGGTCCAGCCCCGCCAGTCCCGGTCCAGCCCCGGGCCACTGACAGTCCCGGTCCAGCCCCGGGCCACTGACAGTCCCGGTCCAGCCCCGGGTCACTGACAGTCCCGGTCCAGCCCCGGGCCATTGACAGTCCCGGTCCAGCCCCGGGCCATTGACAGTCCCGGTCCAGCCCCGGGCCACTGACAGTCCCGGTCCAGCCCCGGGCCACTGACAGTCCCGGTCCAGCCCCGGACCACTGACAGTCCCGGTCCAGCCCCGGGCCACTGACAGTCCCGGTCCAGCCCCGGGCCATTGACAGTCCCGGTCCAGCCCCGGGCCACTGACAGTCCCGGTCCAGCCCCGGGCCACTGACAGTCCCGGTCCAGCCCCGGGCCACTGACAGTCCCGGTCCAGCCCCGGGCCATTGACAGTTCCGGTCCAGCCCCGCCAGTCCCGGTCCAGCCCCGGGCCACTGACAGTTCCGGTCCAGCCCCGGGCCATTGACAGTCCCGGTCCAGCCCCGGGCCACGGACAGTCCTGGTCCAGCCCCGCCAGTCCCGGTCCAGCCCCGGGCCACTGACAGTCCCGGTCCAGCCCCGGGCCATTGACAGTCCCGGTCCAGCCCCGCCAGTCCCGGTCCAGCCCCGGGCCACTGACAGTCCCGGTCCAGCCCCGGGCCATTGATAGTCCCGGTCCAGCCCCGGGCCATTGACAGTCCCGGTCCAGCCTCGCCAGTCCCGGTCCAGCCCCGGGCCACTGACAGTCCCGGTCCAGCCCGGGCCACTGACAGTCCCGGTCCAGCCCCGGGCCACTGACAGTTCCGGTCCAGCCCCGGGCCACTGACAGTCCCGGTCCAGCCCCGGGCCATTGACAGTCCCGGTCCAGCCCCGGACCATTGACAGTCCCGGTCCAGCCCCGGGCCACTGACAGTCCCGGTCCAGCCCCGGGCCATTGACAGTCCCGGTCCAGCCCCGGGCCACTGACAGCCCCGGTCCAGCCCCGGGCCACTGACAGTCCCGGTCCAGCCCCGGGCCACTGACAGTCCTGGTCCAGCCCCGGGCCATTGACAGTTCCGGTCCAGCCCCGGGCCATTGACAGTCCCGGTCCAGCCCCGGGCCACGGACAGTCCTGGTCCAGCCCCGCCAGTCCCGGTCCAGCCCCGGGCCACTGACAGTCCCGGTCCAGCCCCGGGCCATTGACAGTTCCGGTCCAGCCCCGCCAGTCGCGGTCCAGCCCCGGGCCACTGACAGTTCCGGTCCAGCCCCGGGCCATTGACAGTCCCGGTCCAGCCCCGGGCCACGGACAGTCCTGGTCCAGCCCCGCCAGTCCCGGTCCAGCCCCGGGCCACTGACAGTCCCGGTCCAGCCCCGGGCCATTGACAGTCCCGGTCCAGCCCCGCCAGTCCCGGTCCAGCCCCGGGCCACTGACAGTCCCGGTCCAGCCCCGGGCCATTGATAGTCCCGGTCCAGCCCCGGGCCATTGACAGTCCCGGTCCAGCCTCGCCAGTCCCGGTCCAGCCCCGGGCCACTGACAGTCCCGGTCCAGCCCCGGGCCACTGACAGTCCTGGTCCAGCCCCGGGCCACTGACAGTCCCGGTCCAGCCCCGGGCCACTGACAGTCCCGGTCCAGCCCCGGGCCATTGACAGTCCCGGTCCAGCCCCGGGCCATTGACAGTCCCGGTCCAGCCCCGGGCCACGGACAGTCCTGGTCCAGCCCCGCCAGTCCCGGTCCAGCCCCGGGCCACTGACAGTCCTGGTCCAGCCCCGGGCCACTGACAGTCCCGGTCCAGCCCCGGGCCATTGACAGTTCCGGTCCAGCCCCACCAGTCCCGATCCAGCCCCGGGCCACTGACAGTCCCGGTCCAGCCCCGGGCCACTGACAGTCCTGGTCCAGCCCCGGGCCACTGACAGTCCTGGTCCAGCCCCGGGCCACTGACAGTCCCGGTCCAGCCCCGGGCCATTGACAGTCCCGGTCCAGCCCCGGGCCATTGACAGTCCCGGTCCAGCCCCGGGCCACTGACAGTCCCGGTCCAGCCCCGGGCCACTGACAGTCCCGGTCCAGCCCCGGGCCATTGCCAGTCCCGGTCCAGCCCCGGGCCACTGACAGTCCCGGTCCAGCCCCGGGCCATTGGCAGTCCCGGTCCAGCCCCGCCTGTCCCGGTCCAGCCCCGTGCCACTGGCAGTCCTGGTCCAGCCCCGGCCCACTGACAGTCCTGGTCCAGCCCGGGCCATTGCCAGTGCCGGTCTAGACAGCCTTATCACTATCCAGCCTCTCCGGTCGTGGCGGCTCGAGAGGCTGCCGACTGCAGAACCCGCCGGCCGCCGGGATCGTTACACGGCACACAGAACAGCACGGCACTTAACTCCGCTCCGTGAGCCGGCGGCACTTAGCAGCTCGGCGCCACTCTCGGAGCCGGCGACCCGGACCGTCCGCATTGCGGCGCCGCCCGGCTGACCCGGCCTCGGGAGGGCACGCCACTACGGCAGTCGGCCACCGGCGATAAGCGATGCGACAAAACGACACCCCTTCCCCAGTCCCGTGACACCCAGAAATATCGGCCGCGAGAAAACTAACTCGGCCGAGGGAACACCCACGCCCGGCGGAGAAGCGGCGGCGGCGGCGGCGGCACTGTCGGGCCGAATTACAGTATCTCAGCGCCCCGGTATTGTCCGGGGGCCGGCGGGCGGCATTGCAGACTGATGAGATTATCTGTGGCGGCGCTGCGCTGGCGGCGGCCGGCCCACCCGGCCGGGCGGCTCTGTTTGAACACCGCGTCGGTCGAACCAAGCTACCCTCCACCCGGCGCCGCCGGCACCACAGACCGGCAAGTCACACGCAGAGACGCCACCGGCAGCCATATCGGCGCGACACCGCCGCCCAGCCAACCGAGACAAATTAAAACGGCGGCTTTGTTCGGCCAGTTTTAACTGCTCCCAGCTCAAACTTTGATATTACCTATCACGCCGTGCCAGAAGCAAGCATCGCTCATCTCACCGCCCACACCATTTCAATAACAGACAGAAATTCGCTGGAAACGGCCGATACGTCATAACCGTCGGATACAACTGCTTTTCAACAACGCGGTATACGATCGGTTAATAAAATTCAACTGCCAATGCTCCATGAATAGACGATGCAAATGGATATGAGTATGCATCGCAACGAAATTTATGATTCGTGTGCACTGCCTTTCGCCAGACCAAAAGAATGATGACTTTCGGTCAGATGAATGGATAAATGGAGACTGGGGAGGGACGGCGGAACCACACAAGTTCCGGTCTAGACAGCCATACAGCTCCTACAATACTTCGATCGTCCGGTCTGGCTTCAAACAGTGGTGTTATCTTCTGTCTACACGGCCACTGGCATTTCACGGCTCAATGGCTACCCTCTCAGAGGTGAAATAATGCCACGGACTGGAGGGGCGAAGCAAGCAACAACCCATACCGTACTGATAAGCCGAATGTATTGGATCCAGAAAAACACTGCACACTTGACAGAAATAGATCGACATTAGAATGCATCGACTCTGATGCATTATGAACCATTAGGCCCAGTGCGAGGCTAATGCTGTACAATTACGTCATCTCATCAGCAATGAACAACGTCATCTCATCAGCAATGAACAACGTCATCTCATCAGCAATGAACAACGTCATCTCATCAGCAATAAACAACGTCATCTCATCAGCAATGAACAACGTCATCTCATCAGCAATGAACAACGTCATCTCATCAGCAATGAACAACGTCATCTCATCAGCAATGAACAACGTCATCTCATCAGCAATGAACAACGTCATCTCATCAGCAATGAACAACGTCATCTCATCAGCAATGAACAACGTCATCTCATCAGCAATGAACAACGTCATCTCATCAGCAATGAACAACGTCATCTCATCAGCAATGAACAACGTCATCTCATCAGCAATGAACAACGTCATCTCATCAGCAATGAACAACGTCATCTCATCAGCAATGAACAACGTCATCTCATCAGCAATGAGCAACGTCATCTCATCAGCAATAAACAACGTCATCTCATCAGCAATGAACAACGTCATCTCATCAGTAATAAACAACGTCATCTCATCAGCAATGAACAACGTCATCTCATCAGCAATAAACAACGTCATCTCATCAGCAATGAACAACGTCATCTCATCAGCAATAAACAACGTCATCTCATCAGCAATGAACAACGTCATCTCATCAGCAATGAACAACGTCATCTCATCAGCAATGAACAACGTCATCTCATCAGCAATGAACAACGTCATCTCATCAGCAATGAACAACGTCATCTCATCAGCAATGAATAACGTCATCTCATCAGCAATGAACAACGTCATCTCATCAGCAATGAACAACGTCATCTCATCAGCAATGAACAACGTCATCTCATCAGCAATGAACAACGTCATCTCATCAGCAATAAACAACGTCATCTCATCAGCAATGAACAACGTCATCTCATCAGCAATGAACAACGTCATCTCATCAGCAATGAACAACGTCATCTCATCAGCAATGAACAACGTCATCTCATCAGCAATGAACAACGTCATCTCATCAGCAATGAACAACGTCATCTCATCAGCAATGAACAACGTCATCTCATCAGCAATGAACAACGTCATCTCATCAGCAATGAACAACGTCATCTCATCAGCAATGAACAACGTCATCTCATCAGCAATGAACAACGTCATCTCATCAGCAATGAACAACGTCATCTCATCAGCAATGAACAACGTCATCTCATCAGCAATGAACAACGTCATCTCATCAGCAATGAACAACGTCATCTCATCAGCAATGAGCAACGTCATCTCATCAGCAATAAACAACGTCATCTCATCAGCAATGAACAACGTCATCTCATCAGTAATAAACAACGTCATCTCATCAGCAATGAACAACGTCATCTCATCAGCAATAAACAACGTCATCTCATCAGCAATGAACAACGTCATCTCATCAGCAATAAACAACGTCATCTCATCAGCAATGAACAACGTCATCTCATCAGCAATGAACAACGTCATCTCATCAGCAATGAACAACGTCATCTCATCAGCAATGAACAACGTCATCTCATCAGCAATGAACAACGTCATCTCATCAGCAATGAACAACGTCATCTCATCAGCAATGAATAACGTCATCTCATCAGCAATAAACACCGTCATCTCATCAGCAATGAACAACGTCATCTCATCAGCAATGAACAACGTCATCTCATCAGCAATAAACAACGTCATCTCATCAGTAATGAACAACGTCATCTCATCAGCAATGAACAACGTCATCTCATCAGCAATGAACAACGTCATCTCATCAGCAATGAACAACGTCATCTCATCAGCAATGAACAACGTCATCTCATCAGCAATGAACAACGTCGTCTCATCAGCAATGAACAACGTCATCTCATCAGCAATGAACAACGTCATCTCATCAGCAATAAACAACGTCATCTCATCAGCAATGAACAACGTCATCTCATCAGCAATGAACAACGTCATCTCATCAGCAATGAACAACGTCATCTCATCAGCAATTAACAACGTCATCTCATCAGCAATGAACAACGTCATCTCATCAGCAATTAACAACGTCATCTCATCAGCAATAAACAACGTCATCTCATCAGCAATGAACAACGTCATCTCATCAGCAATGAACAACGTCATCTCATCAGCAATGAACAACGTCATCTCATCAGCAATGAACAACGTCATCTCATCAGCAATGAACAACGTCATCTCATCAGCAATAAACAACGTCATCTCATCAGCAATGAACAACGTCATCTCATCAGCAATGAACAACGTCATCTCATCAGCAATGAACAACGTCATCTCATCAGCAATGAACAACGTCATCTCATCAGCAATGAACAACGTCATCTCATCAGCAATAAACAACGTCATTTCATCAGCAATGAACAACGTCATCTCATCAGCAATGAACAACGTCATCTCATCAGCAATAAACAACGTCATCTCATCAGCAATGAACAACGTCATCTCATCAGCAATGAACAACGTCATCTCATCAGCAATGAACAACGTCATCTCATCAGCAATGAACAACGTCATCTCATCAGTAATAAACAACGTCAAGTCAATGCATACTGTTGTTAGTTGAAATACTCAAATTTTGTTCCATGTGCATATCGTAGGAAAACTTTTGCGTATTTACAACGCATATTACCCCCCCCCCCCCCCCCCAAGAAAAAAAAAATGACCGCGATTGTAACTGACTCATAATGAACCCTAGCCAGTCTGTCTCCGAGCAATCCCATGCCATTTTAGCACCAATGTATGGCTGCTTTTAGCAGCAGCCTATACCAGGCAATCTGCGGTCGGCCTTGTTCTGCCCGCTGACAACCCGGACGTGCTGTACTGCAGGATACAGTGTGAGCATGGGAGTCCGCTGAGCTGTCACACTGGCACAACACACTGCGGGGGTGCATGATCAAACTGGGTATCTCGCGGCCAGTCTCTGCAGAGGCCGCCAAATGGCTCCAGAGTCGATGGTCTGACCGGGTACCTCTCGGGCCCCTACCGGTCCTTCTAGAGGCAGTCCATCGGCTCCAGAACTCTAGGGGCCCAGGCCGGTCCTTCTAAAGGCAGTCCATCGGCTCCAGAACTCTAGGGGCCCAGGCCGGTCCTTCTAGAGGCAGTCCATCGGCTCCAGAACTCTAGGGGCCCAGGCCGGTCCTTCTAGAGGCAGTCCATCGGCTCCAGAACTCTAGGGGCCCAGGCCGATGCTTCTAGAGGCAGTCCATCGGCTCCAGAACTCTAGGGGCCCAGGCCGGCCCTTCTAGAGGCATTCCATCGGCTCCAGAACTCTAGGGGCCCAGGCCGGTCCTTCTAGAGGCAGTCCATCGGCTCCAGAACTCTAGGGGCCCAGGCCGGTCCTTCTAGAGGCAGTCCATCGGCTCCAGAACTCTAGGGGCCCAGGCCGGTCCTTCTAGAGGCAGTCCATCGGCTCCAGAACTCCAGGGGCCCAGGCCGGTCCTTCTAGAGGCAGTCCATCGACTCCAGAACTCTAGAGTCGATCGTCTGACCGGGTACCTCTCGGGCCCCGACCGGTCCTTCTAGAGGCAGTCCATCGGCTCCAGAACTCTAGAGTCGATCGTCTGACTGGGTACCTCTCGGGCCCCGGCCGGTCCTTCTAGAGGCAGTCCATCGGCTCCAGAACTCTAGAGTCGATCGTCTGACCGGGTACCTCTCGGGCCCCGGTCGGTCTTTCTAGAGGCAGTCCATCGGCTCCAGAACTCTAGAGTCGATCGTCTGACCGGGTACCTCTCGGGCCCCGGCCGGTCCTTCTAGAGGCAGTCCATCGGCTCCAGAACTCTAGAGTCGATCGTCTGACCGGGTACCTCTCGGGCCCCGGCCGGTCCTTCTAGAGGCAGTCCATCGACTCCAGAACTCTAGAGTCGATCGTCTGACCGGGTACCTCTCGGGCCCCGACCGGTCCTTCTAGAGGCAGTCCATCGGCTCCAGAACTCTAGAGTCGATCGTCTGACCGGGTACCTCTCGGGCCCCGGCCGGTCCATTCTAGAGGCAGTCCATCGGCTCCAGAACTCTAGAGTCGATCGTCTGACCGGGTACCTCTCGGGCCCCGGCCGGTCCTTCTAGAGGCAGTCCATCGGCTCCAGAACTCTAGAGTCGATCGTCTGACCGGGTACCTCTCGGGCCCCTACCGGTCCTTCTAGAGGCAGTCCATCGGCTCCAGAACTCTAGAGTCGATCGTCTGACCGGGTACCTCTCGGGCCCCGGCCGGTCCTTCTAGAGGCAGTCCATCGGCTCCAGAACTCTAGAGTCGATCGTCTGACCGGGTACCTCTCGGGCCCCGGCCGGTCCTTCTAGAGGCAGTCCATCGGCTCCAGAACTCTAGAGTCGATCGTCTGACCGGGTACCTCTCGGGCCCCGGCCGGTCCTTCTAGAGGCAGTCCATCGGCTCCAGAACTCTAGAGTCGATCGTCTGACCGGGTACCTCTCGGGCCCCGGCCGGTCCTTCTAGAGGCAGTCCATCGGCTCCAGAACTCTAGAGTCGATCGTCTGACCGGGTACCTCTCGGGCCCCGGCCGGTCCCTTCTAGAGGCAGTCCATCGGCTCCAGAACTCTAGGGGCCCAGGCCGGTCCTTCTAGAGGCAGTCCATCGGCTCCAGAACTCCAGGGGCCCCGGCCGGTCCTTCTAGAGGCAGTCCATCGACTCCAGAACTCTAGAGTCGATCGTCTGACCGGGTACCTCTCGGGCCCCGACCGGTCCTTCTAGAGGCAGTCCATCGGCTCCAGAACTCTAGGGGCCCAGGCCGGTCCTTCTAGAGGCAGTCCATCGGCTCCAGAACTCCAGGGGCCCCGGTCGGTCCTTCTAGAGGCAGTCCATCGACTCCAGAACTCTAGAGTCGATCGTCTGACCGGGTACCTCTCGGGCCCCGACCGGTCCTTCTAGAGGCAGTCCATCGGCTCCAGAACTCTAGAGTCGATCGTCTGACCGGGTACCTCTCGGGCCCCGGCCGGTCCTTCTAGAGGCAGTCCATCGGCTCCAGAACTCTAGAGTCGATGGTCTGACCGGGTACCTCTCGGGCCCCTACCGGTCCTTCTAGAGGCAGTCCATCGGCTCCAGAACTCTAGAGTCGATCGTCTGACCGGACACCACTGCGGGTCTTCTCACATAGGCCGTCAGTCTCGGCTCGAGAGTCGATGATCAGACCGAACATCACTGCGGGTCTTTACAGGCCGTCAATACGCTCCAGAGACAGTGCTCAAATCAGGCACCCCGGCCATGGTACTTACGGAGGCGGTCAAAGAACTCCAGAGTCAGATCGGGTCTCAGTAATTCCTTACAAGCCGTCAGTCGGCAATCCGTACAGGGCCGTCAGTCGGCTCCAGGGAGAGTACTACCTCGATCAGTCGTGCCAAAGGCCGCCAGTCGGTTCCAGGGAGAGTACTACCTCGATCAGTCCTTCCAAAGGCCGTCAGTCGGCTCCAGGGAGAGTACTACCTCGATCAGTCCTTCCAAAGACCGTCAGTCGGCTCCAGGGAGAGTACTACCTCGATCAGTCCTTCCAAAGGCCGTCAGTCGGCTCCAGGGAGAGTACTACCTCGATCAGTCCTTCCAAAGGGCCGTCAGTCGGCTCCAGGGAGAGTACTACCTCGATCAGTCCTTCCAAAGACCATCAGTCGGCTCCAGGGAGAGTACTACCTCGATCAGTCGTGCCAAAGGCCGTCAGTCGGCTCCAGGGAGAGTACTACCTCGATCAGTCCTGCCAAAGGCCGTCCGTCGGCTCCAGGGAGAGTACTACCTCGATCAGTCCTTCCAAAGGCCGTCAGTCGGCTCCAGGGAGAGTACTACCTCGATCAGTCGTGCCAAAGGCCGTCCGTCGGCTCCAGGGAGAGTACTACCTCGATCAGTCCTTCCAAAGGCCGTCAGTCGGCTCCAGGGAGAGTACTACCTCGATCAGTCGTGCCAAAGGCCGTCCGTCGGCTCCAGGGAGAGTACTACCTCGATCAGTCCTTCCAAAGGCCGTCAGTCGGCTCCAGGGAGAGTACTACCTCGATCAGTCGTGCCAAAGGCCGTCCGTCGGCTCCAGGGAGAGTACTACCTCGATCAGTCCTTCCAAAGGCCGTCAGTCGGCTCCAGGGAGAGTACTACCTCGATCAGTCGTGCCAAAGGCCGTCCGTCGGCTCCAGGGAGAGTACTACCTCGATCAGTCCTTCCAAAGACCGTCAGTCGGCTCTAGGGAGAGTACTACCTCGATCAGTCGTGCCAAAGGCCGTCCGTCGGCTCCAGGGAGAGTACTACCTCGATCAGTCCTTCCAAAGGCCGTCAGTCGGCTCTAGGGAGAGTACTACCTCGATCAGTCCTTCCAAAGGCCGTCAGTCGGCTCCAGGGAGAGTACTACCTCGATCAGTCCTTCCAAAGGCCGTCAGTCGGCTCCAGGGAGAGTACTACCTCGATCAGTCCTTCCAAAGGCCGTCAGTCGGCTCCAGGGAGAGAACTACCTCGATCAGTCCTTCCAAAGGCCGGCAGTCGGCTCCAGGGAGAGTACTACCTCGATCAGTCCTTCCAAAGGCCGGCAGTCGGCAGTACTACCTCGATCAGTCCTTACAAAGGCCGTCAGTTGGCTCCAGGGAGAGAACTACCTCGATCAGTCCTTCCAAAGACCGTCAGTCGGTTCCAGGGAGAGTACTACATCGATCAGTCCTTCCAAAGACCGTCAGTCGGCTCCAGTGAGAGTACTACCTCGATCGGTCCTTCCAAAGGCCGTCAGTCGGCTCCAAGGAGAGTGCTACCTCGATCGGTCCTTCCAAAGGCCGTCAGTTGGCTCCAGGGAGAGTACTACCTCGATCAGTCCTTCCAAAGGCCGTCAGTTGGCTCCAGGGAGAGTACTACCTCGATCAGTCCTTCCAGAGGCCGTCAGTTGGCTCCAGGGAGAGTACTACCTCGATCAGTCCTTCCAAAGGCCGTCAGTCGGTTCCAGGGAGAGTACTACCTCGATCAGGTCCTTCCAAAGGCCGTCAGTCGGCTCCAGGGAGAGTACCACCTCGATCAGTCTTCCAAAGGCCGGCAGTCGGCTCCAGGGACAGTACTACCTCGATCAGTCCTTCCAAAGGCCGTCAGTCGGTTCCAGGGAGAGTACTACCTCGATCAGTCCTTCCAAAGGCCGTCAGTCGGTTCCAGGGAGAGTACTACCTCGATCAGTCCTGCCAAAGGCGGTCAGTCGGCTCCAGGGAGAGTACTACCTCGATCAGTCCTTCCAAAGGCCGTCAGTCGGCTCCAGGGAGAGTACTACCTCGATCAGTCCTTCCAAAGGCCGTCAGTCGGCTCCAGGGAGAGTACTACCTCGATCAGTCCTTCCAAAGGCCGTCAGTCGGCTCCAGGGAGAGTACTACCTCGATCAGTCCTTCCAAAGGCCGTCAGTCGGTTCCAGGGAGAGTACTACCTCGATAAGTCCTTCCAAAGGCCGCCAGTCGGCTCCAGGGAGAGTACTACCTAGATCGGTCCTTCCAAAGGCCGGCAGTCGGCTCCAGGGAGAGTACTACCTCGATCAGTCCTTCCGAAGGTCGTCAGTCGGCTCCAGGGAGAGTACTACCCCGATCAGTCCTGCCAAAGGCCGTCAGTCGGCTCTGAAGTCGATGACCAAACCGAGTATCTCTGCCTGGTGCAGTCGGCTAAGGAGTCAATGCTGTGCCGAGTCAGACCGGGTACCGGGTACTATCTCGGCGAGTCCTTCCAGAAGCCGTCAGTCGGCTCTGAGAACGGCTCCGGCCGAGCGCGGGATTTACAGCGGCATCTCTCTCGGGTTTACTGTGAAGACGCCGCATGAGGTCCGGCAGACTTCAGATCTCAGGGGCGGGGCAGCGTGTGTGGGTGGAGAGTACAGCATGAGGTCCGGCAGACTTCAGATCCTAGAGACGGGGCAGCGTGTGGGTGGAGAGGGGGTACAACATGAGGTCCGGCAGACTTCAGATCCTAGCGATGGGGCAGCGTGTGGGTGGAGGGGGTACAACATGAGGTCGGCAGACTTCAGATCCTAGCGATGGGGCAGCGTGTGGGTGGAGAGGGGGTACAACATGAGGTCCGGCAGACTTCAGATCCTAGCGATGGGGCAGTGTGTGGGTGGAGAGGGAGTACAACATGAGGTCCGGCAGACTTCAGATCCTAGCGATGGGGCAGCGTGTGGGTGGAGAGGGGGTACAACATGAGGTCCGGCAGACTTCAGATCCTAGCGACTGGGCAGCGTGTGGGTGGAGGGGGGGGGGGGGGTACAACATGAGGTCCGACAGACTTCAGATCCTATAGAGACGGGGCAGCGTGTGGGTGGATAAAATCCTGGCACTCCCTCCTGTATCGGGTTCGGGGGAGTGGAACACCAATTTGATGAACATTGAACATACTGTAAAGTGAGATGCGGAAATTAAACCATTCGAACTGGCAAAGCCTTTTCGGCTGTCAAAGTTCTGGCACATGTCATAAAGTAAAAAACAATGAATTAATTCTTTAAAAAAAAGAAAGGGCGTGTCATATAATACTTCTGATCATATGCCATAAGCGTACTATGATAAATTAAGATATGTGCTCAAGTGCATTTGTATTTAGTCCTGATATTTGATTATGACTTCAGTCTGTACCTTTTAATGAAGTCACTGAATGAACGGAACCAAGGGGAAAACGAAAACAGGGTAGTCAACTAACGGCCGACGCCACACAACTGAGATTCGAAAGAAACGCTGTTCATTCCCTTCTCAAAGCCTGGTACCAGCACTACAGTTATCCCCTTTGGTATGCTTTTCTAAGCACTCGGAATTGCAAGATCAGCTAAGGAACACGCTTCGTGGCCACGGCAAAACAACCGTGAGAGGCTTTAAAGCCCTGGCAATGCCGTCTAACTGGCCATTAAAGAGCGTCTCTGCTGGTGGCTCTCCTCAAACTGCCCACCTAAGGTCGTCCTCCCTGACACTCCGATCCGACGGCCCATTACAAACCGGCCGGCCCAGACCTCCGAGGCCGATCTCGGAGTGTGTCTGTGTGTCTGTAGCCCGCCTCAGCAGCCCCCTGAGGGCATCCCGCGACTCTGGGGGTCAGAGCGGAGGCAGAAAAACAACCCCACCAGGCCACTGCAGACCACCAGCTCCCGGCAGTCTGAGACGTAATGTGCCGACCGACCGACAGATGGACCTGTTTTGGTCGTCACGTTTGCGCAGAGTCGACCAGGAGCAGTGAGTGCTCCCAGTGATACGAGAGAAAAAAAACATACAGATGGAAAGTTTACATAAAGCTATCTCCACTTAGGATGCCGATGCAATTAAATCATTCGTTAGTCATCCGTCCATTTGATAATTCTGTTTTGTTTGTATATTTGCGTCACGGAGCCTCTGATAGCAACTATTGGACTGGTATCCGACCACTACGCTTTGCGTCACAGCTAGAATACTCGAGTGCTCAACAGCGCTCTCCAGCGAGTGGCGTCTGGTAATCAAAAACACATTAAACCACATCATCTCCACTAATGTAAGGAGACAGCTGACACACGAGTGAATATTGCACAATCATATGTTTGTCGCGACCAATTGATGTAACTTGGATCAATAGGCTAAAGAGGAGCCAGCTGTAAGACGTTCATAGGCCTTTAGCTAGCAGTAAACAGTTAGCATAGCGAAATGCAGATACGACCATGACGATTGAAAGGAGTCTTGTTATCAGCTTCGCTGAAAACACGCTGTCGATGTTTATATTGCATGACGAATGTGTTTAGGAGCGTGACTAAAATGCATTTATTCAGCAAACGAGAGCAAGGCATGACTTCAGCAGGGTATAACTGTCAGATTCAATGGATCAACTGATGTGAGCCGGAGCAAATAAGCAAGGAAGACAGCGCAGGGTTATCTGGGAACGACGGAAATGATATTTAAAAATGAAAACCCGACTACTGGACAGGAAGACGCGTTCAACTGTTGGCTGAGATGCTGCTGAAGCGGTCGACTAACTTCACAGAGGATTTCGACAGGAGTTGTCCGATGCAGCGCGGAACTTTTCTCAAAGCATAACTTTTGCAAGTGGATGTCATCTTGCTTTACAAAAGTATTGATCTGTCCAGTTTAAGTTCATCGGAAACTGCAGGTAGTTATTTCATTGTTG